>JAFHBW010000103.1:0-73280 GCA_019022765.1 Westerdykella sp. P71 | reverse complement strand
CGACACCCCCCCCCCGCCCCCTTGCTCCTAGAAGAGGATAAGCGTCAGCAAGAAGTCTGTCAACAACTCTTGAAAGAACGCGGCCTACAACGCCGCCAACAACGCCGGTAACAACGCCGGTAACAACGCCGGTAACAACGCTGGTGCAGTTGACTGCAACGCTGCCGCTGGCAATGGCAATGCCAACAACACCAATGCTGGAAACAACGCCAACGCTGGGAACAATGGCAACGCTGCCAAGGGCAAGGGGAAGAACAAGAACAAGGGCCAGGGCAAGGGCAAGGGCAAGAACAACAACAATGCCGGAAACAACAACAACGCTGGCAACAACAACGCTGGCAACAACAATGCCGGAAACAATGCTGGCAACGGTGCTGCCGCTGGCAATGGAGCCGCTGCTGGTGGTGCTAACTTCGGCAAATGCACACCCACCATCATCTTTGAAGGCGGCTTGGGAAAGCGTCCAGCCACGGAGTTCACCTTCCAGATCGCTGACCCAGTGGCTCGGGGAGGCCAAGGGGAAGCCCTCAACCCAGCCATTATCACCAACGCTCTCTGCAACCAGCTCATCAACGTCTGTGGTGCCAACCAGGCTGCCATCACCAAGTGCAGGGACGCTGAGAAGAAGGCTCTTGCCCTGGGCGTCAGGAACAAGACTGTTGCCGATACCTTCAACACCGCCATTGGATTCCCTGGTGCCGTCACCAATCCTTCCGGTGGACCTGCTAACCCCCCTGCGGCTGCGAGGAAGATGAGGAGGGGTCTGCGCTACTAAGCGTAGATCGTCCGATTAAGGGCTGACACAGCTTGGGACAAGTTTTGGGGTGATGGCACCTTAGGGGTGTAAGTCTCAGATCAGGGTTTGATCTGGGTCAACGTACATTTTTGGCTACTTTTGCCGTTTCATGAAGCGCTCTGACGGATATGGGGATTGGGAATTGTACAGTATTTGCGCGGCTTGGGGTTTTTGCGAAACTTTACAACTAGAAATAACATACTGGGTCCTTGTGCCCTTTCTTTCTTCACTCTTTTCGTCTGTCTACATTACAGTGCTGTCCTGCTCAACTGTCGGTCCTTAGATACGATTTAAACTAGAAGAGAAATGGAGGTTTCTTTGTGGAGAAGTAGCTGTGGACAGAGTGACATGTTTCTCTCCATCCCTACGGTAGGGTTATTTGCTTTGTGGTCTGAATTGCGGCACATTCGAACATCTGGGAGAGCCCCTCCCGCCTATCAGTTCAGAACCCCTGATTCCGCTGAGTAAGCCAGCACAGGCTAACACAGGCCGTAGCTGTATTACAACTACAATCCAAATACCACCACTTTCCAAATTTTCTGTCGGAGAGTCGAGTAACAGAATTCAACACCAAACAGCAACTCAACACAGTCGGTTTAAATTTAGCATCAGACGAAACATGTTTCGACCGTTTCGACATGTTTCGAGATCCTCAATTCTTCAAACAAACATGGATCCTCAATTCTTCAAACAAACATGACAAATTTTTAAACTTCCAACCGACTTGTTTTAGGCCCGCCGTGGGTGAGGCCCGAAGGTCGAGGCGGTCAGGGCGTCGACGAGGATACTGGGGCATGACTAGCCACCCGAGTGACAGAAAAAAGTGTCGCTTTTATGACAAATCCTGTAAGCCTAATCCCCTCCCCGCAATAACAGAGTAGAGTTAAGATGCTCTTAGGGACTTGTACTCTGTAACTGCAGAGAGCTCTTGCGCAGTTAGAGGTGTGCACCTTTTTAGAATTTACCTATGTATTGCTACCTGAGACCTGGGTAAGAGGCAGTAGTTTCTGGAGTGAGCGCGGACAGCTTTGTCTCCTGAGCATCGCGCCACCACCATCAACCCACTGCAAAATGTAGCGGGCAATGTTTGAATTACTGAATGGTATCCGTGTCTGCAATGTATGCGATACATCAACTCTATCTCTGTTGCATCTCTTTTGTGCGAGCTTTGAATTCCTTGATAGCAAGACTGGAATCTTCCGTATCTCCGCGTAATATCTTGAACAGTGCCCTTACTTCCTGGTCAGTCCACGGGGTGTAATCTCATATCAGGTAGAGTATCTCTTGTCATCGCTCTTTCGACATCGTTACGGTCGCATCTTTCGGTGATGACCGATTGGAAATCTTCTATGGGTAGCCCTGCTCGCCTTGCTTCAAATATCTCGATACCCTTATTCTTGAACAGCTAATCCATGTCAACTTTTTTGGTTTCGGTCTTGATCCCTTGCCCGACATCTTATTTCTGATAGTATTAATTGATCGCCCGGGTAACAAATCTTTATGTATTTGTCCAGTCTCCATGCCCATCACACATCCAGAATCGAACTTTGCTATCTCGTCGTAGCTGAAAAGAACTCCGTGTTGATTCTCGCCTTCTTAGTCGTCCCGAATCTTGACGTTGTTCTGATCGTCCTCGCGACTAGTTTGGTCTGTAGAAGTTGCCGCGTCCGGGGCAACTAGCAGATCGCCTCTCTCACGCACGAGTCGCCGCCGCGGGTTTTCAAGCCATATCTCTTCCGCCTCTATTTCGCGGCGCTGAGCCACCCCTCAGAGTAGGCCGTCGGTGACCTCCTTGCAGTCAGACTGCTCTTCCTCGTCGCAGTTTGCCTGTTCTTCCTCGTCGCAGTCTGACTGTTCCTTCTCGCTACAGCCCGTCTGCTCATTGAATGAACAGCAAGGTGGGAAGGTAGTGAGAGTGGGTTTGTGGTGTGAATGCGAGATCAGTCAACCTTGGGAGGTAGTGAGCTGATGTTTGTGTGGGATCTCAGTAGTACCCAACCCCGAAAGAGCAATGCACTAGAAACTCGCTGCTTCTAGAATCACGAATACTGCTTCCGAGTCTCGGGGTTCGTGCAAGATATATGCGCGAGTTACCTATTTATTTCCACGGTGGTGTCTTCTAGTTCGGATGTAAAGCCTTTGTGTGCAAGCAAGATATATATAAATTTAAAATAATAAAACCCAAGTACCAACTATACTCTACCCCAATTCTTTAGAAAAGTTAGCAGGAACGACGATAATTCTAGATATGATATATTTTCCACATCAGCATTCCCCTCGTTGTCGCGATGCCTCTAAAACCCCTCCATGAATATTGGTGGTAGTTGCCGGGTAGCTAAATCCTCCACCAATCCGCTCCCCACCACCGTCGTACCTGCCGGGTGACGTTATGAACCCCACCTTTCCCCATGGCACCACGACCCCACCTCCTCAACGGACTACTAACACCGAGCTTCCCACCTAGCCTGCTTCCTCAACTCCCGATACACCGGTACTTTTAGCTATGCGTTTGCGCCTTGTCTTGCCTCGGCGTAGGGATTATTTGACCGGTGTTGCTGATTGAAATTTGTCGATTGAATGAGCTGTGCTATTTCTTGCTATTGCGATACCACCCCCTAGACCAACCACAGACTTCCCATATTGCGTTGTCACCAGGCTAGCAGGAAAGATGACTGGTAAGCCAAATACTCTACATCTACAATACCGAGAGCAAGAACAGATTATGAGCCCAAAACTCTAACCTCTCCCCAGCAAAACACTTTCTCAACGACCCCACCCATCTCGTCCACACCGCCCTCCTCTCCATCCCCCATCTCAACCCCTCCGTAGCCTGCGACCTCGAAAACAAAACAATCTACCTCAGACGCTCCTCTTCCTCCCCTAATGCCGTCCGCAAACCCCAAGTCTCACTCATCTCCGGCGGGGGCTCCGGCCACGAGCCCTCATTCGCTTCCTTCGTCGGACCAGGCCTGCTCTCTGCCTCTGTAGCAGGCACGATCTTCGCTTCCCCCAGCGCTGAGCAGATCCGGCGATGCATCTTACGTCGCGTGGAGAAGGAGAAAGGGGTGTTGGTCATCGTGATGAATTATACAGGGGATGTATTGAACTTCGGGATGGCGGTTGAGAAGGCGAGGACCACGGGGATGCAGGTGGACATGGTGGTCGTGGGGGACGATGTCGGTGTGGGACGAAAGAAAGGAGGGAAAGTGGGAAGGAGGGGGATTGCGGGGACGGTGTTGGTGCAGAAGATTGCCGGAGCAGCGGCTGCGACGGGTGCGTCGTTGAAGGAGGTGTCGGCTACCGCGAGATTGACGGCGGAGAATATCGTGTCGATTGGAGCCTCTCTGTCGCATGTACACGTGCCTGGCCGTGTGGTCGTTGAGGGGGGTGAGGACGAGCTGAAGGAGGGAGAGGTCGAAGTGGGCATGGGAATTCACAATGAGCCAGGCTCGGAGCGCAAGACCGCTGAACTGCCGGAGTTGGTCAAGACCATGCTGGCACACTGCCTAGACTCCTCGGACGAGGACCGTAATTTCCTGAACATCTCGTCAGAGGATGAAGTAGTGCTGCTTGTTAACAATCTGGGAGGTGTTAGTGCTTTGGAGCTCGGCGGTATCACGAACGAAGTCGTTGAGCAGCTTGAAAGGGACTGGACGATCAAGCCAGTGCGAATTCTTGCCGGGACATTCATGACCAGTTTGAACGGACTTGGATTTAGCATCAGTTTGCTGAAGCTCAAAGATACCGGATTAGGGGAAGGCCGCTCCATGTTAGAGCTGCTCGATGCACCAGCCGAAGCGACTGGATGGACTGCTGCGATCAAAAGAGAGACATGGGAACAGCGACGCGCCTCAACCGGCCCCGAGGAGGAGGTTGCTGAGGAAGAGTTTCGACCAAGTAACCTGAAATGTGAGTTATTCCTGAGTTACCACCCCCTCTGAAGTGATCTGACTGTGTTAGTGGATTACGCGCTGGCGAAGTCGGCTTTGACGACTGCGCTGGAAAGACTCATTAGAGCAGAGCCGGACATCACCAATTACGATACCATCGTCGGTGATGGAGACTGTGGAATCGGGTTAAAACGCGGGGCTGAAGGTTAGTGACACTCACGTATCCCATGAGCCTCGCGCTGATGGCAATAGCAATCCTGAAGATGCTTGAGAAGGCCAGGCCCACGGATGACGCACTCGCTTTCTTGCAAAGAATCATTCAAGTTGTCGAAGTGGCCATGGACGGCACCTCTGGTGCTATTTATGCTATTTTCTTGAATGCCTTGGCACATGGTCTACTCCAGCAGTCGCCATCCTCGCCCGCGCCTGTCAACCCCCAAATCTGGGCGAAGGCTTTGCAGTCTTCTCTCCAGGCCCTGGGTAAGTATACGCCAGCGCAGCCGGGGGATCGAACGTTGGTAGATGCCCTCCATCCGTTTGTGTACACTCTAGCAGAGTCAGGAAGCATTGAATCAGCGGCAAATGCTGCGGATGAAGGAGCAAAAGGAACACGGGGAATGAAAGCCAGTCTTGGTCGAACGGTATATGTGGGAGGTGAAGGATGGCAAGGAGTTCCAGATCCGGGTGCCCATGGCTTGGCCGAGTTATTGATGGGTTTGAGTGACGGATTGAAGAACTGAGGAAAGTGTTTAATTGAAATCCTGGCGTGAAGACCGCCCTGTACATTTTGAACGCTTGAACTCCGTTGCTGTCGAACCCAGGTCGTGACCCATCGTGGCATTGATGGCCTATTAACTCAGCAGAACCAGAATGACGGAATCTCCGCGGAGGAACCTGTTTCTTGTTAGGATATCATGTGTAGCAAACCAAGCGTTTCAATATACGCACATTTTGCTAATGAACCGATCCTTGTTAACTTTCCGTCCCAACTGGCCACTCGCGTTCCGCGGCTGTTCCGTCCACATCTCCTTTGCATTTTCGAGGACCATATTGCAATGCCTGTCGAAGGCCTTGACGCGCGCAAGGAGCTTCCGGTTGTTGCGACACGAGATGAGGACCTGGGTGCGGTTGCGCACGGCGGTTTGAAGGATGGAGAGGGGACCGGTTGTCAGCTCGTGTTCTTCGACTTGGGCGACTTGGTATTCGCTGTAGAAGATTGTTAGGAGTTTGACAAAGATAATGGGCCGGGGAGGGGAGCGTACGTTAATTCGCTGCGGGGCTTCGCCAGCAGCTCTCTGTGTTTTGTCAGTGCTTGCATGGAAGGAGGTCGGGTGACACGGCTTACTGAAGCTTTGGATCGGTCGACATGATCGCGGTGTTTTCGCTCGGAATCTGCTATTGGAGTACTACTGGAATTGTCAATATTTGCGAACTAGAATGAATACTCGAAGTTGTGAGTGGTGTTTTGGCGCACTCCCGTCTCGAGGCAGAGAGCGAAAATGTCCAGTGGCTCGGCTAGGACCGAAAATAGGGAGTATTACCTTCAAATGACAGGGCGATAATAGCACAGTTGGCGGCTTGAGATGTTCCAGCGTCGGGTCGTGTCTTTCACGTCGTTGCTGAAGTTGCGAAGGTAGGAGCGTCTAGGCTGCCAAGGGCGGAGCGGAAGAGCCGCTAGTGCGGATTAAGACGAGCCAATTGTCGCGTGCATGGCGTGCGTCACGCGTTTGAGGGCTCAAGCTTAGTCACGACCGAGCCGCGCTAGCTTCACCTTCGTGTACAGGCACGAGCGCTTTTACCTTTACCACCTCCACATTCACCTTCTACTTGAGATCTCTGTCTCTATCGCGACGACTTTATGAATACCTAACCCCTGGAATCCCATCGACTTCAAATCACGCGATTATTCTGCCTCAAGCTCCTTCAATCGACAAGCAGGCTCGATCCTCGCTCCAACTTCGTGATTGCGGGACGCGTCCGAGAATATGATCGCTTGCCAGCCACCGACCGTGCAACCAGGGAGCTTCTGATTGCCAACCATAAAATTACGACCTCCCCCGAACATCTTCCTACCTCATACAACACCAAGTTCGGGTGGAGATGTCTTCACCTTTTATTACGCGGGAGCCAGAGTGCATGCACCTTGTCCCGTCTTCCTCCCGCGGCGAGGGGGATGTCAACAGCATGGACAGCATGCCGAGGCGGTTGATGCGAGGTGAGAGTATTCAAGACAACAAGCTCTCTGCATATGCTCACGCCTTTGCCTACAGTCAAAGTCCTTTACACGTTCGATGACCAGAGTCAGGCCAACTGCCTGGCTCGTTTGCCCAACGCAATGAGCATTCCTACAGTTTCGGTTGACGAGGGCACTGAGGTGGGAGTCATACAACTCAAGGCGTGTATTCAGGCTATTGTGGCCGCTAGGTAGGGCATCGTCGATCCTGTTGCCTACGATTTCATGCTGACCCCGCCTGCAGTCCCGAACTCGTTGCTAAGCTCGGCCATGACTACACCGTTTACGCCTACGATTATTCGGAATACGAAACCCCGCTCGTCGGCCAAGGAATGCTTTCATGGATCCTTTCGTCTGCCTCCTCCACCTCGAATGCGCCCGCCGAAGAATCTGAGACGATGGTCACGGGCCGCGTTTGCCGGAACGTATTGGGTCTTTTTTCCAATGGGATCAAGGAAACGTTGGAGGTGAAGCTGAAGCTTATCCCGGTACCGACGTGTTTGCAGAGGGAATATGTGGAGAACATGGAGAGATACCACAACCTGAGTCGAGTGATGCCGGAGGGGATGGATTACAAGGCATGGGCAGACTTCCTGAAGACGAACCCTGCTATTGCACAAATGGCGCAACAGCAACCCCAAGAGGCCATGCATCGCCCCTCTCTAGGTCACGCGGACGCTGCACCTCCCCTGCTGAACCGTTCCATGCATCAGATGGAGCACCATCATCCCGACCAGACACAGATGGCCTATGGGCCATATGGGACCAGGCCGTCCAGTCCCGCGCTATCCACAATTTCATTTAGCCACTATCATCCGGAACGTCGGCCCATGTCGCAAGCTTCTCATCGCAGTGAGATTGCTTCCTCAACCCAGCAGCTGCCCCCACCTCAGGCTCCTGCCGCCGAACAGCAAGAGGAGGGTCCCCCTAAAAAGAGGGCACATGTGACCAAAGCTACCAGGCCGAGAAAAATGCCACTGGGAGTCAGCAATGACTCATTGAGGGTCACCGCCGCCACGGCCGCCTCAGTCCGTCTACATAGACCAGCAGCCACCAACCCTGCATGCGATCGAGCTGCCATGGACCAAGTGCCGCGCGCACCCACACCTCGCCCTGGTGACGTCCCTTCAAACCGACCACGGGCTCTTACTGGTGGCGCAAATCTGAGTCGTCTTAGGCACGGATCTATCGACGATGGGCGTCCCTTCACTTCTTTATACGACACTGCTATGTTCTCAGACAACGCGGTTGACTCAGCTGACGACGAGAGAGGCAACAGCGCCGGAGAAACCCCTATGGATATCCCATCTTCACCTCCCATCATGCCCGAACGGATGGCATCTTCCGCGCCCTCCAGTCCAGGACTTCCGGCCTTACCATATGCAGGAGATTCTGGTTTCGTGAGTGACATGCCGCTAGGAAGAGACGAAGATTCCGAAAAGAACAAGGAAAAGCATTGGGAAGGTAGCGATCTACCAACAATTGCTGACACGCGAACCAGACGTAAACAGGATCGATCCCACTACCCTTGGACTCAGGTTACCCCTGGGCCTGTGGAGTTATTGCCCAAATCCTATATTCCCAAACCGAAAGCCTACCCCAGGGCGCGTCAGTCTGCTGATAAACAGGAAAAAGTCCGGGAAGATGGGTCTCAGGTCGCTTCCCAGCAACTGCAAGAGCAATCGACGACGCAGAATACGTCCGCCCTTTCGCATACTCCTGAAGAGATTCCATCCGCTAGAGCCGCGGACTCGGTCGGCCCGGATGCACAGTTTCAACATCACTCTCATCAGACATCTTCCCAATCGACCGTTGCGCCCTCCGTAGAGGCCCAAAATCAGGAGCAAATGCAATTTGCGCGGACTGACTCTCATATGCAACAGTTGAATGCAGTATACCCCTTAGCTACTTCGGATACGATTCCAAGTGGAGTCAATGGTCCTTCGATACCACCATCACGCGCTGGTACACCCAACCTTCCAGCCAAGGCCGCAAGATCTGCGAAGCCGAGGGGTCTTCCAAGATCACAGACCTGGTCTGCAGAACCAATGTCTGACGCGGCGATGCCAGAAGGTAGTTTGGCCCAACCTAGGAGTGGATCTGGTGCAAAACGACGAAAGCTCATTTCGGAGCAACTTCAAGAATCTCTGGCCAAAGGTTTAATGCCGGCGTACTGCAATCATTGTGGCGAGATTGAAACACCTACCTGGAGGAAGGCGTACACCAGAGTGGAGATTGGCCTGCCTACAGACATCCAATTGTCATCGGACGCCAATGGTATTATTGGATTTGAGGTCATGTCCATGGAGGACGACGATGGAATCCCGAAATACCGAGTTTTCAAGAACAATTTGGACAAGGTTGAGAAGGAGGGAGGATCCTATCAACAACTCAACCTGTGCAATCCATGCGGGCTCTATTTGAACAAGAAGAACGAAATGCGGCCACGGGACCTTTGGGCCAAGAAACCAGCCGGTGGAGAGAAGCCGAAGAGGAAGAAATATCCCCGTAAAAAGAAGGGGAAAGAAGCAGGTGATGACATCCGTTCCGATGCTGTGGTCCCTAATTCGGAACCCTCATTCTCCGCCGGAAATGGAGAGCCGCAGGGTTCTCCCGATGGCGCCTTCGATGATGCTCCACCGCCACCTGCACTCCAAAAGTCAGCTAGTGCACCAGCGAGTTCCGAGTCAAAGGCCTCTGAGATGGCAGACCCTACAGCATTGGCTGCTCTACACCGAACCATCCAATCCAGTCCCGGTGTGATCCCTGGCAGCAAAACTTCTCCAATCAACGTGGAGCCAGATCTGACGCCCAAACCCACGAGGCGATTGCTGTTTCCATCCCCTCGAAGGCCAGGCGAGTTCAAATCCCTTTCCGACCGTGGCCCATCAATTTCACCATTTTCGAAATCGCGCTCGGCTGGATCTCAGCAGTCGACAAGGACATCGCCGAGGAGGTCTCCCAGAAGGTCTCCCAGGTTTAGCGCTGAGTTCGACAAGGAGAACTGTCCTCCCACTAGCCATGATGATGACCTGGCTCATCTGTTTGGAGAAACGCCGTCTACAAAGACAACTCCTTCCAAACGCTCTTTCACGGAGGACCTGCTGAAGACCCCTACGCCCAAGTCGCGGAAGCGCGTGGCAACGGGAGAAGCCAATGCGGATCTGCTGCTCAAGACACCCACCCGGAATATGTTGACGCCTGGTCGTAATCCAGAGACTCCCATGACTAGCAGGCTGAACGCCATGCTTTCAGACTTCCTCAGCTCGCCCGCTCAAGCTCTTGATTTCTCTTCTCTCTCCCCTTTCGCCATGACACCCAGGCAACTTGCAAGCCAGCTTTCCAGCTTCAGCGGGCAGAACGACTTTCTATCAAGCGACCTTCCTGTGCCGAGTAGTCCCGCTGGGGGCCTGAACTTTGCCATATTTGAGGAGTCTGTCAGTGCGAACGTGGGTTTGTGGAGTGGGGCAAGTATCTTCAATGGCAGCGATCCCCTTGGCGCAGAAGAGCATGACAAAGATGCCCCATTTGTGACGAAGGAGAAGAATGGTGCTGCGACGAGCGCAGAGAACACAGCTGACTTTGCTGCTATGATTGGTGGCGTTGTTTGCGGAGCCAATGGAAATGACGAAAAGAAATGCGCAGTGAAGCAGACTGAGAAGGAGGATGACGAAGCGGCTGAGGCTTCGCAGTCTGCTGAGAAGACGACTGACGCGGTGTAGATGAAGTTTTTTACTTTGACTTGCTACACTTCAAGCGATGGGGTTGCATGGAGGGGATTACGGATTGGCATGATACCATATGGCAAACGGCGTTTCTTATCTGGGATGACGAATGAGGAATGATTTCGGAAATGACATGACATGGGTTTTGGCCATGCGCGAGAGTAACAAGGAGCGTCCAAAACCCATCTGTACAATATTGACCGTCAGCAAACAAGGGCAGTCAAATACAATCAGAGATACATTAAAGCGAATCTTTCCCACGCTCAGTGTATTTGAATGTGACGATTCACCATTTCGGAGTATGCAAGGGGCTGCTGGCATGCAGTGGTGGTGGTACATCACGTATAAGTTGATCCTACAAATGACACCTTGCAAATAGTAGATTGTATATTTCAACAGTGTGGTCTTTCAGAACGATTGAGAGATCTTTGCGACTTGCTCCTGCCCTGGACCTTGGGTATATTACACTTACAACGCCGTTCGTATGCTCCTTTCGTGATAGACACCCTACCCTTTATACCAACGCCCACATATGTCATTGATTTCCAGGGAACGCCACATCCTCTTAATTCTCGCCAAACCCAAAGAACGCATCGTCAAACTCCGTAGTCTCGGGATTGGGCTCATAGTCCAAATTGAACAAGTCATCCAAATTATCCGTCTCCATGACTACGTCGCCATCATTTGTAGTCTGCGGCTGGTCTTGTTGGTTCGCCGGAGTCGAGACTTCAGGCTTCACGCCGGCCGGTTGTGCGGGCGGATTGGAGGGCTGGTTCGATGACGACAGGTCTGGCAAGTCCGGCATGGAGAAACCCAAGTCCATGTTATTATTCGTATTTCCTGCTTGATCCGTAGTTCCCGCGGCAGTGGCAGCAGCAGCGTCATCCCCGCTCTTTGCGAAGTCCTCGAGGCCGCGCAGAAGGGAACCGCCGGAGTCGTCGATGAGGTTGAAGCCCAGGTCTGCACCGGAGACATCGTTATTGGTCGCATTATCTGTTCCTGCTCCGGTGTCGCCGAGAGAATCGCCGAACATGGCGTCAAAGTCGAACTCGGTGTCTTGTGCCGTCCCAGTCGCTGAGGCGCTGTCGAAGAGGGGATCTGCGGAAACGGTGGTCGTTGTAGATATCGGCGGCGGAGCTTTTGGTTCTGCCTTCATGATCGAGGGTTTGATATCTGGCTGTGGTGTCTCGAACTTCGCATTGCCGTTTTCTCCCTTGACAGCTGCAGGTGTCTCTTGCGCTTTCGCGGGCGCCTGCTCTGATACTGTCGTCTTCGCTGCAGCAAGCCGCGCACGCTCAGCGTCTGCGCGCTCACGCTTCTCGCGCTCTGCGCGCAGCAATGCGAGATCCCGTCTCAGAACCATTTGCGCCTGGCTGGTCTCGAGCGTCAGGTCATCGAGGGATTGCTGGAAGCGCGAGATGGCGGCGGGGACGGTGCGGCGCAAGTTGAGGCGAGTGCGGGCGGAATGGCCGCCATTAGCTTGGTCTTTAAGGAGATGACCGCTGTGAATCAGCTGTAGAGGAGTGGTTAGTTGAGCGCTCAAGCAGATTTGCTGGTCGGTAGCTTCGAGGGAAGAGACGTACCACGCCATTGATCATAGCTTGCAGATTGTCGAGCGCGGCGGTGGACGGAACCGATGGAGGTTGTGCTTGCTGCTGCTGCTGCTGCTGCTGCTTGACCTCAGCGGGGGCCATCTGGGCGGTCGCCATGATCGCGGGTCTGTATAGAGGAGAGTGTAGGTACATGTATATAAACGGTGATATCGCGAAACTACAATTAAGGTACAAAGGTACCAGCTCCAGGCGAACTGGTTGCTGGGCGGGCTGGGGTCCTGGACAGGCGCGATGGGTGGAGAAAACGAGGGGTCCACTGTCCAAGCACAAGGCTAAATTCGTGTGGTAGCCTGAGATACGCTAATTATGTCAGCGGCGAAAAAAGAGTACGAGCGGTGACAAAGTAAGATATCTGCTCAATCAGGAAAATGGTACGCTTGGCGTTTGCCACCATTATGGAAAGAGTTGACGGCAGTCCAAGCTATGTCCATGCGTAGGACAATAGGAAGCAAAGTATAACAGGAGCGGTGATAGACATGGTGAACAAGTGAAACATAATGTGAGGAAATTAGATTCGCAGTGAAGGTGAAGGTGAACATGTCTCTTTCATCTTCACGGTGAGAGTCCCGTTTAGTAACCACCCCGACTCTGTTCTTTACGCCGCTCACCGGCCCGCCGCTAGTCTCTTTAGCGCGGGTCCTAAGATTGCAACCACCTCACCACAACCTCTCCCTCCTTCTCACCCCACAGTGGAACCAAAGCCAGATCATCTCTCCATCGTTATTTGGCGTCGGGTTCGCTTCCCACTCTCCTGCGCTTCTTTTCCTTATTTCCTCTTCTCTTTCCTTCAGCGGTCGAGTCATTCCCCGTCGTCCAAAGAGCCCGTGGGGTCTTACATTTCATTTGCCGCCTCCAGCTCTGCAGCTTTCGAGCTCCTCGTATTTGGGCCATTGCACCAACGACTCCCCTCTCGGTCTCTATTCACGACTTAGAATACCCATTTTCGCTTAAAGTCACCGGTCATCTATTTTCGCACGATATATCGACAGCTTCTGCCTACGACCCATCTCGTCGACACATAAACCTCCCCAATGGCCGATTCTCAGACTTCTTCGGCAGCGATGCCTCCTCCACCCGCATCCGCCGGGCCACCTGGCTACGATAACGGCCAGGGCGCCCAGCAGCAGCATATGCCTCCTCCGCCGCTGGCCCCCGTCATCATTCCCCAGAACACGAACCCTATCCCCACCGCCATCAGCTCCCCCATGTCCGCTGGTGTCATGTCTCCTACTAGCGGCGCGGCCGGCTATGTCCCGCGCAGAGCTGCCCCAGAACCGAACAAGAGGGCGTTGTATGTCGGAGGATTGGATCCGCGCGTTACAGAGGACGTCCTGCGCCAGATCTTCGAGACTACTGGGCATGTCCAGAACGTCAAGATTATTCCGGACAAAAATGTAAGTCACGCATCCCCAATATCGGACAGTGCCCTGTCCTCCCCTATAATTGTTCCCAAAGAACCGTTACTAATCGAATGTCCATTCCAGGCCAAGGGATATAACTATGGATTCGTTGAGTACGACGACCCGGCGGCAGCTGAACGCGCCATGCAGACTCTGAACGGCCGCCGCGTTCACCAATCGGTAAGGGACCACATCGCTGAGGAATGGTCGACTGGGTTACTGACCGACTCTAGGAAATCCGCGTTAATTGGGCCTATCAGTCCAACAACACGGCTAAGGAGGACACCTCCAACCATTTCCACATCTTCGTCGGAGACCTGTCCAATGAGGTCAATGATGAAGTACTGCTTCAAGCTTTCAGCGCATTTGGCCCCGTGTCCGAGGCACGCGTCATGTGGGACATGAAGACTGGTCGATCCCGCGGATATGGATTCGTCGCGTTCCGTGACCGCGCCGATGCCGAACGCGCTCTCAGCTCCATGGATGGCGAATGGCTCGGATCTAGAGCCATTCGGTGCAACTGGGCTAACCAGAAGGGTCAGCCATCATTTTCTCAGCAGCAGGCCATGGCCTCTATGGGCATGACTCCTACCACTCCATTCGGACACCATCATTTCCCCACCCAGGGCGTTCAGAGCTACGAGATGGTTGTTCAGCAGACGCCACAGTGGCAGACCACTTGCTATGTTGGCAACCTTACGCCGTACACGTCCCAGTCCGATTTGGTTCCTCTTTTCCAGAACTTCGGATATGTCACCGAGACGCGCTTCCAGTCGGATCGTGGTTTTGCTTTCATCAAGATGGACTCCCACGAGAACGCGGCCATGGCGATCTGCCAGCTCAATGGCTACAATGTCAATGGCCGCCCCCTGAAGTGCAGCGTAGGTTGAGTTTTCTTATTCCTCTTGATTTAAGCTTACACATCATCTAGTGGGGCAAGGATCGCCCACCGACCGGTCAATTCGAAGGTTACTCGCCTGCTGCCGGAGCTCCTAACTCTGCCTACCCTCAAACACCTAGCCAGTACTTCCCGCAATATGGCGGTCCAGGTGGCCCTATGTCACCCCAAGGTGAGCGGCACCGGAGGAAGCTTCGATACAGGAGCAACCAGGCTAATGCGCGGCCAGGCCCAAGCCCCGGTGGTCAACCTTTCGGGCAGAACCAGGCTGGCTTTGGCGGGCCTGGGATGGCCCAACCCTACCAACAGATGCCTGGCAGCGCTGGCGGGTATGGTCGCGGTGCTCAGCCCCAACAGCAGTGGGGCCAGCCCAACCAAGCCAATTTCAACCAGAATGGCTTTGGCGTCGGAGGTTATCAGGGTTAGCTTGTCTTCATCGTACTCGGTCAAGTCTTTCCTTGCGCGCTGTTTGTTTTCACGACATGCCTGGCTATTTACGTAGGCGCCCTTGGATACCACTGTTCTCCCATGCCACATTCTTTCTGACTTACGTTCAAAATGGACATTCCCTTCCCCACATTTATCATGCAAGTTTCTCTCTGCCTCAAAAGTCTAGCGGGTGGATCAAAGGGGGGTTCGGTAACAGTCTGGTTTGATCGGGCTCCCATTTGTACGATGTTATCACTTTCCGCCCAGACGGGTTTCTTCCCAGAGAAAGTGTGGAAACATGTTTCTTCCTTGCAAGTTTCCTCATAATGAATCTCTCTTTGTGTTCTTGTGCTTGCAGATTCGTACTTGTCTCCTAACCACCACCACCTTCTTCCCTTGTTTTGGCTAAGAAAAAGCGATTTCCTGAGATATCCTTGCGTGGTTTACGACGTACTCCCGTCTATTGTCTAAGTTGTTGCATACATACCCCCTCGTCTTGCGCTTTGAAGCTTTGGGATTGCTGATGCTTAGGACGATGTGGGAGGCATTGGTTGTCTATGTCAGGATGGGTAAGGAGTATGACTGTCCCTTATGATTGGAGGGGAGTTGTTCGGATGCAAAAGGAAGGGTTTATTTGCCCTCAAGGAAAAGAGATGATGTATATGTTGGATGAAAGGAGTCAGCGAAACTTCTCAGACTGAGAAGCAGTGAAGATAATAGTAGGATGGTCAACTGGGAAATGTCAGATATAAGTGAGCATCAATACCCCCTAAAATGATGCCAAGGAGCATGATAACATATCGTTGGGTGAATGAGGGCCTTTTGGGTTCCCTCCAAATAGTGCGGATGATACGCGTTGGCTGAAATATCCAACATGCGACGACGCGGACGCTTTTTTATCTGGATTTGATCTACCTGGTCAGAAACCAATAACATCTGGAGAATACAATTGTACAGCTCGCACATCGATTCATCTAATACCAGAGAGATTCTTCGGCCATCGATATTATTTGTTTTGAGTGGTTCCAGGGTTTGCTGTCCCTACCATAGTCTATCTGTGACATGCTCTGCAAATCTGGGACTATAATACACGCCAAATTACCATCGAGACTTGGGTGGGGAGGGTACAATTTCGTCTTTCACTGATAATCTCAATCGCGCCATCTCTTTTTGGTACTAGCGCGACCCGCTTTCACGTGAGCGGGAACTAGTTCGCGCAACCGCGACCCACAGACGCGTCTTAACTCGACGGCCCCTCCGCACCAGAGCTACATGTCCCTGCCAACCTTCATTCTTTCCTTTCCTTTCCTCATTCTCGGCTTCCTCACCTGTATGCTTGCGGCGCTGTGTAGGGCTCGCGCGTCTACACGAGTGCCTCCGCAGGCTTCGTCTCCCGTTCTGCGACCCATTAAATCATCACATTCGAAGTACGGCTACCTGGCGACCCGTCCGCATTCGACAACAATGTTCAAGAAGGCTGCAGAGAAGGAGACTACATCGCCGCTGGCGTTGAAGGCTACGGCACAACAGCGAACACTCCTGTCCTCATTTAGACATACAGGCAGTACGCAACAGACTTCAACGGCGCGTCCATTGTCCGTAGGGTCGACCAACATTATACGGGAACCGGATCGAAGAACCTCGGCCGGATATGGGGCAAAGAGGACATCCAGTGGACTTGTCAAGGCCTTGGGATCCCAGGAGAATTTTGACTATCCGGCTTTAAGCATACCTCAAACTGGAACCAATGCGACGCGCACAAGTGTTGGAAGTACGAACACCAGCAAAGTACCTGTGGAGTTTGATTTCGACGAGAACGACTTCGACAGTGATATAGACCTCGACGTAGAAGAGCTGCAAGCAAAAGATACCGTTCAGTACCCTACCCTTCCGCAAACCTCAAAAGACCATAAACCGAGAGACTCAGGTTACGGATCTGTGGATATTGGCAATGGTCTAGTGGGACTCGACAGCAGCCAACCTATACCATGGTCCTCTTCTCCTGTGGAGCATTTTCAGCCTCCACCGACCCGGCCCGCACAACCTACTAAGAGGCGGACTCTCCCTTGGCTTGACAAAGGTTCTCAGATAGAATCTACAAAACAATCAGAGGCCAGCCCTGAACCGGAACCGTTGCGTCCAAAAAAGCGAAGGCTTCCGGAAGGGAAATTGGCCAGCGATGCCACCCCCAAGCCGAAAGACGCCAAGTCGGAATATCCGTGGAACACAACCGCTAGTGCTGTTAAGCAGCAACAGAAGAGTTTACGGGAAGCAAAGAAAGCATTGACCAAGACCAATGGGGTAGACAAAGAGGAGAGGAAAAAGGCGATCGCGCAGAAGAAGAAGAACACAGTTCACAGAATATTTCTGAGCGAGGAGCAACAGCACGTTCTGCAGCTAGTTACTGAGTACAAGAAGAGTGTTTTCTTTACTGGTTCAGCAGGTCAGTATTCTTATGACTCATCTTTCTCTTGTCCTCCTACTTATTCACCTTAGGTACGGGTAAATCCGTGCTTTTGCGCGAGATTATCTCAGCATTACGCCGTAAATATATTCGGGAACCGGATCGAATTGCAGTCACGGCATCGACCGGCCTGGCTGCCTGTAACATTGGAGGTGTCACCCTTCACAGCTTTGCTGGCATTGGGCTCGGTCAAGAGCCTGCCGAAGAGCTGGTCAAGAAGGTCCGGAGACATAATACTGCCCGCCAGCGGTGGTTACGTACGAAGGTTCTGATCATTGACGAAATATCCATGGTCGATGGCGACCTGTTTGACAAGCTTGAGCAGGTCGCGCGAACCATCCGCAACAACGGCCGTCCATTCGGCGGCATCCAGCTCATTATCACGGGTGATTTCTTCCAATTGCCCCCCGTGGGCGAACGTGGACGAGCTGCAAAGTTCGCTTTTGACGCAGGCACATGGACAACCACCATAGAACATACTATTGGTCTGCATCATGTGTTCCGACAGAAAGATCCCGTGTTTGCTGGTATGCTGAATGAGATGCGGGAGGGACGCATGACATCTGAATCAATAGCAAAATTCAAGAGCTTGGAGCGTCCATTGCCGAGGAGTGAGGAAAACATCGAAGCAACAGAACTGTTTCCAACCCGAGCAGAGGTGGATAGGGCGAATAATCTTCGCATGCAACAACTCCATGGAGACATTATGCATTTTGAAGCCAGGGATGGTGGCACGATTACGGACAAGACGATGCGAGATAAGCTGCTGGATAAATGTATGGCGCCTCAGACGGTATCCCTGAAGAAGGGCGCACAGGTCATGTTGATCAAGAATATGGACGATACCCTTGTGAATGGATCGTTGGGTAAGGTCATCGGCTTTATGACCGAGCAGATGTTCAACATATACAAGGAGAACGAGGAAGCGTTCCTTGAAGGTCGTGACGTGGAGGGGCCTAGTGAACAGGAAATTCGCGCACAACAGAAAGCGTCACTTCTTGGAGTGAACACCCAGCAACTTTACCCACTTGTACGCTTTTCCCTCCCGGACGGCACTACCCGAGATCTTCTCTGCAAACGGGAACCATGGAAGTATGAACAACCGAACGGTGAGGTACAGGCCTCCCGCGAACAGATACCGCTTATTCTGGCATGGGCACTCTCCATTCACAAGGCCCAGGGCCAAACACTGGAAAGAGTACGCGTCGACCTAGGCAAAGCGTTCGAGAAGGGTCAGGCGTACGTTGCACTTTCCCGTGCGACCAGCATGGCAGGCTTGCAGGTCATGCGGTTTGATGCCAGTAAAGTGAGGGCTCACGAGAAGGTGCGCGCCTTTTATAGTTCGCTTTCTCGCGCGGAGCATGCAAATGAGCAGAGCAAGAAGAATACCGTCCTTGGGAAGTTGATGAAGAACAAGAAGGAGGCGACGACTTATGAGGAGGACTTCGTTAATGCGTGAGAGAGAGTCAGGTGTTTCAAGATGGCCGCTGGTCATGACGAGAGCGTGCAAGAGTCGCTAAATCTGCATTTTTTGGAGTAGTCGTTGCATGACTGGCGTTCGAGGGAGGGGAGGGTACCGGCAAACTACTGAATTTATATATCCACTCATCATAGAGAGACTGTTATAATGTCTTTGTTATATGTGCACATTCAACAGGGCCTAAACCACGGGTCTTTCAGCAGTCGAAGTGAAACTTTCCGGAGCTATATATACCCAAATCCTAACCCTGAAATATGTCATGACTAGGTGAACCCTTTTTAGTCTGACACACGACATGGTGGGGCGACGCGTTGCGACGCGGCGAACCTTGGAACCAGGGTTCAACTAGCGGCTTGGCGACTCGGAAGCAATCGTACTCGGTGAGAAAGATGTCAACAGGCCGTTTGCTCCAAGTCGCCAAAAGTTTTCCCTCCCTCTTTGCCTTCTACTCGATAATGCTCCTCGCGAGATCACTCCTGTAGTCTTTCATCATGGCGAGCGGTCTCATCGGCATTTCTGTGGTTGTCACACTGCGCAACCCACCAGGCACTCTTGTCCATGGTGTGGTGGCTGCGGTGGATCCGCAGACGGCGACCTTGACGTTACGCGATGGTGAGAATACCGTATAACAATCCGGGATGGTTTCACTTAATGAGTGTCATAGTTCTCTTTCCAGCGACTGGCCACCGCATCTACGACGGCTACCACTTGGAGGGACATGCGATCAAGAACATCGAGGTCGATTCCCGCCAACAGAGTGTTCCTCCACAGGCCCAACCACAGCCGCAGCCGCAGCCGCAGCCGCAGCTGCATAGTCAAGCACACTACCCTCATATCAAGGAGAACCAGCCGCCTGTAGTGGCTGCACCGGCAACTCACGCGACCCCATCACCGTTCGTAGATCCCGCCATCCTAAGCGTTGGGAAGCGAGGAAGTGCAACACCTACGGTCCACGCCACTCCTTCACTTCCGCAAGAGGCACCGGCCACACCGATCAAATATGCGACCGCGACCGCTGCACCGTTGCCGCAGAATCCCCCGTTCGCTGGCGTTTCGCAGAGCCGAACCAGTCGAAAGCCGAGCGCTGCCACACTCGAAAAGCCGTTCTCTGGCCTGGAAATCTCAGATGCTGTGGAAGTCGTCAGTGGCGATACTCTCACCCAGCAAGCTTCTCCCATGCGACGAGTGAGCGTATCAAAAACGCGTACGGGGAAACCCATGGAGGATCCAGTTACAGTGAAAACGGAGGACTCCTTCAAGCGCACTAGGCGTGGCGGGAAGGCCCGTAAGAAGGAAGTAGCCGCTCAGGAAAGACGCAATGCGGCCGAGCTGAACAACACTTCTCCGGAAGCACCGCGTCGAGGGTACGCAAGGCTCTACTTGCATTCGTGCGTTTTATCTAACTTGTGCTTAGAAAAGACAATGGCTGGCGGAAGACTCCCCTCCTTCAGGATCCAGAGCAGCCTCACACAAGGACACCCGGGGTCATTGGTGGACGTGTGGGACTAGAAGCGGCCACTGCCTCAAATCGCAAATCTCGACGGCAAAGAGCCTTGGAAGCCCGAAACGGATGGGCTACAGAAGATGCAACCGACATCCAAGAGCTGCCTGAATTCGACTTTGCTGAGAATCTGTCCAAATTTGATAAGCGCGGCGTGTTTGAAGGCTTCCAAAAGGAGGATACTACCGCAGACGAGGATCGGCTTGTGAGCTTCAACAGGGCAAGGCCAGGGACGCATGGTGGTAAGAACCTGCATCCAACTGAAAATGTCCTGGAGAGTCGGCGTATCAAAAGCAACAGCGACTCAACTACAGACGAAGGGGAACTTTCGGATCTCGACAGTGGTCGCAATTCCCGGAGAGCACTATCCCGTGCGTCGGTCAAGCGCGTTCCCACTCGACAAGGCAGCGGTATACAGGATGCTGATACCCTGGCCGCCCGCGTCGCCAGATCACATATCAGACCTGCGTATGCCACGTCGTCACATGCAACAGGAAGCCCATTGCCCGGTCGTCTCACCACTCCCCCCGATTCTCCCCTTCTCGAAACTGCACCTCGTTCGTGCCTTCGGCTTGTCACCAACAACCGGAAGTGCCATACGATCTCACCAGGAGGTATGAATGCGGTTGAAGAGAGCGCAGAAGACGACTTTGGTCTCTCGGAAGATATCATGGCCGAGAATGCAGGAAGAGGGATCGCAGAAGTTGCCCTTAAAGCCATAAACCCGGGTGGTCGGCGTTTGGCGCGGGACAATCCTAATGCCCGTCCCGTCATTGTAGTCCTAGCTGGGAACCACCGGGGCGGTGCGAGAGCCGTGGCAGCAGCGAGACACTTGCAAGGAAGAGGGCCTAAAGTGATAGTAGCCTTGCTGGGCTACGAGCGCAATGCCGACTGGGATAAGGACATCAGACGCCAGGTAACCCTTTTCAAGAAGTTTGGAGGATCCGTCAGAGCCTGGCCAGACACCGAAGATGCACTCAAACGACTCCAAGCGCCGCCGGAGCTGATCATCGACGCCCTCCTGGGTCGAAGTAAGGAATTCGAGGCCTTGGGAGATGAAGACCGCCGCACCGTCCTCAGCATTGTCGGATGGGCAAATAAATCTCGCGCCAGCGTTCTCGCTGTCGAGACCCCGTCAGGCGTCGGAGGCTCCACTGGTGAGGTCGCTATCCTGGAAGGCGAGCCCCTCGAGGTACGAGCCAAGTACATCGTCTGCCTCGGAGCACCGCGAACAGGCCTTCTCAAGGCGTTACAGAATGGGTCTGGACGAGATCCTGAGTGGCTCATCTGGGTCGTCGACATTGGCGTCAATCGGCCATGGAAGAACGCAGGTGTTGGTGGCGGAAAAGGCATCAAGTTTGGGGAGCACTGGTTGGTGCAGGCAAAGTTTGTGGAGGGCGATGACAGTGCGGTGAGGGCGTGATAAAAGTGATGGGAATTTGGCATGCCGCATTGCGACCGGCGTTTGTTACTTTTCAAGCGGTTACTTTAGCGCTCGGGATGAAATTAGAGCGGCGTCTCTGATTATCATGGCTATGCGTTGAGACTGGCAGAATATGATTTCATTCAGATATTGTATCATCTCGTTTCCACTTGTGCTACGTGGGCTCAGTGCCCCTCTTTTGGGACTGCCAACGTAGAAAACCAGTTATCATAACTTAATTGTACTTTGGGTGCAGGTGAAGTCAGGCACCCACTAAAAATATTCGTGAAATAAGCTTTAGCTTAAAATAGTTCCCGTCCACTAGCCTGATCTTACCCCTCGGCGGGGCGGGCTGCGACTCCCCGCCCGGAACTCCGAGATTCGTCATTCAACAACATCATTGCCAAACAACGGCGGCCAGCATTGATACCACAATTACTCCCCTTTCTCCACCAACGTTCGTGTATAGGTTTCAACCGCTTCATCATGGCCCACCACGGAGTCCTCCATCACTATCTTCCCAAACTCGCCGCCTTCGAACACATCCCTTCTGCTTCCCCACCGCAGCAAGATGATTCCGAACCGCGAAACCTCCTCTTCTTTATCGCCGGTCTCTCCGATGGCCTCCTGACAGTTACCTACCCCTCTCTCATCGCGGCCTCCCTCCCCTCATCCTGGCGACTTATCGAAGTCCTCCTAAGTTCTTCCTACGAGGGATGGAGAACAGGAAGCCTGGCGAGAGATGCGCGCGAGCTCGGTCAAGCGATCAACTATTTCAAGAGCAGGATAGGAGAAACTGGGAAGGTGGTCCTCATGGGACACTCGACAGGGTGTCAGGACATCATGGAATACCTCGTCGGACCTATCGACCCTACGAAACAGAGCGAGAGCAAGGACACTGACGCTCCGCACGTCGATGGCGTGATCCTGCAAGGCGGCGTCTCCGACCGTGAGGCCCATTTTTCCATGCTCCTTTCCTCGCCCTCCGTTGGCGGGGATCGCGCCCTAGCCCAAAGGAAATACGACGATCTGGTAGCGAAAGCGAAAGCCATGATCGACGAAGGGGGGGCGAACGAGTGCATGAGCCGCGAGGGACACTTCATCCTCGCTGACGAGAAGGAGAATCAGATTACGGCGTATCGGACGTATAGTTTGCTGCAGCCCGGTGGGGACGACGATTATTTCTCATCGGATTCGCCCGACGATGCGCTGAAGAAGACGTTTGGGCTTCTGCCGAGTAGGACGACGAAGACGATTTTGCTGCTCGGGAGTCGGGATCCGTACGTACCTTCTTGGGTTGATCGGCAAGCGTTGTTGCAGAGATGGACGGATGTGATTGTTAGCGCTGGAGGGGATGTGGATGCGAAGAACGGAGGCGTGATTCCTGAGGCGCATCACAATTTGAATGATGACCCAGAGGCGGTAAGGAGGGATTTGGTGGGGAGGGTTGTGCGGTTTATTGAGGGTTTGCATAGTGAGTAAATGCATCCGATGGAACAGGAATGCATTGAGTTGGACCTTGGCCTTGGCTTTCTTTTTTCCTCTACTGAAGACTTGTTTTAGGTGGTCAGAGTGCTGCCGATTTGGAAGAGGAAGAGGATCCCGTTGATGATGAGAGTGTCGGCAATGGAAGGAGGAAGACGCATAGAGGGAAGAGGGGCAAAAGGAAGCCGAGGGGCAAATGGGGCAAGGAACCAGGGTAAAATGTTGGGGATGAGACGATCCGACTCTAAGCATTTTCATTCGAAAATGGGTGGAGATCGAGAACTGGCCTCAAGGACAGTGACGCCCATTCTCACGAAACGGACATGTCTCTATAGCCCCAGAAGATGGACATGTTCCAAAGCGGTATTATCCATAGGGGAACACTGATACGCTTGAGAGCAGATGAAATGATTCTTTCACGAATTTATTGGTGTAACTTCTACCCCTTAGTCAATGACGCGAAGGATCAAGCACACCACACAACTGCATGCGATACATGATGAATTGATGGTACCAACACCATGGCACAGCACAAGCTTACTGCGACGACCCACCCGAGATGGTGAGCACTTGACCTAGACAACCTGTCAGCGTTGACGACTTCATACTTCTCTCTCATAGCTCACCATTCACCCATCCGCCATCCTCGCTTGCCAAGAATGCAACCACTCTCGCCACATCATCAGGCACCGCACACCGTCCCAGTGGACAATGGCTCGCCATGAGCTCCTCGATCTTCTCAGCAGGCCAATCGGGAGTCCCACCGGGGATATAGTGCCAGGCATTCTGCGTAAACATATCGCTCTTGATGCCACCAGGCGCCACGCCATTGACCGTGATACCACGCTTACCAAAGTCCGTTGCAAACGACTTGATCATTCCGATGACGGCCATCTTGGAGGCATTGTACAGAGCATGGTCCTTGACGCCGAGAAGACCCGCAGCAATAGACGACATGAGGATGATGCGACCGTTATCCTCGATATTCTTGTACGCCGCCTGCGCGACGAAGAACTGCGCCCTCGCATTTAGATTGAACACGTGGTCGTACTTCTCCTCGGTGATTTCCTCCGTCTTATCCCAACTCTCCGTCCCGGAATTGCTCATCACGATGTCGATCTTGCCAAAGGCATCCTTGGCCTCCTTGAACAGGCGGTTGATCTCAGAGACCTTGGAGACGTCGGCGCGGATGGCGATGGCGCGGGCGCCGTTGTTGTAGGATTCAATCTCTTTGACGACTTCTTGGGCGGGTCCCTCGGAGGAGACGTAGTTGACGATGATGGAGGCGCCGCGGCGGGCCAGTTCGAGGGCACAGCCGCGACCGATCCCTCGGCCGGCTCCGGTGATGAGGGCGACTTTGCCTTCGAGAGAGGCGGTGGGTACGTAGACGACCATGTTGGGTGATTGGGATGGATATGGATTGGAGTGGGGGAAGTTGAGTCGAAGGTAGACCGTCGAGTCTTGTTCAAAGTATGAATGCTAAAGCGGAAGATGAAGCAACGAGAAACGGACGACGCAAAAATGGGGAGAAAAAAAGAAGATGAAAGTCTTGAAGGAAACGGCAGCAGAAACGCACATATACTACTGCCATCGTCAGAGGAAAGTGCTACTATAATCGGCTCTGCTTGCGGCGGGAAGCGCAGTGGGGATCCGACGTCCTCTCTTAACCGCGAAGCTGTGGCCAACTGCGGCTTCTAGATTCGGTGACCTTATACGTTAAGTCTCAGACGTATGTATCACCATCCAATAGGCACTCTGTGCCTGGAAGTATAGGATAGGCATCCGGCGTGGATGTCCCTAAAATACATGTGGGTGCTCGAGCTGCTGGTGTGCGGGGAACTTGGGAAGTTCGACCCTGTACAATGAGTGGCACAGGAATATACACATAGCGTAGCGCGCATATATGACCACGTATGTATAAGGATATGCTTTCATCTACCTCAAGATGAGACGGTGAGTGAATACCTCTAGAGGGTGAATGACGACGTGGAGAAGGTGAAGGCGATCGCAAGTCGACATCTGAAGATCCGCCTAACCGCTTTGGTGAACGATTGACGTTGTCGCGGGGGAGGGACCACGACATGTGGTACAACATCCCCACCATATATCATCATTCGTCCCAACCCATAGAAAACCAACACCCCGTGTCACCAGCCACCAACAAAAAGCAAAGAACCTACCTCGAAAATGCACATCCTCGTAAGTCCCCCCATAATCTTCCAATCCTCCAATTCACCACGAATACTCACCTCCATGTCAACCCACAGGTAACAAACGACGACGGACCCCCCTCCAATCACTCCTCCCCCTACATCCACTCCCTCGTCACCACCCTCCAATCCGCAGGCCACACCGTCTCCGTCGTCCTCCCCCACACCCAGCGCTCCTGGATCGGCAAAGCGCATCTCGTCGGACACGCCGTAAAACCCACCTACTTCCGCCCTGCGCCCCTCACCATCGACCCAGCGACCGGCCGCTTCTCAAACACAGGCACCACCTCCCCGCACCCCTTACCCAAGTCCTCCACACAGGAAGAATGGATCCTCATCGACTCGACGCCCGCCTCGTGCGTCCAGGTCGGGCTGTACCACTACTTCGAGTCGCGCGGCCCGATCGACCTGGTCATCTCGGGCCCCAACTACGGGCGCAACAGCACGGCCGTCTTCGCGCTGAGCAGCGGCACGATCGGCGGCGCCATGGAGGCCGCCGTCTGCGGGAAGCGCGCCATCGCGCTGTCGTACGCCTTCTTCGACCGCAACCACGACGCGAAGATCATCTCCGGGGCGTCGGCGCTGGCGACGAGGCTCGTGCGGCACTTGTGCGAGAGCTGGGACGAGGGGACGCATCTGTACACGGTGAATGTGCCGCTGGTGGAGGGCGTCGAGAAGAGGAAGGTGGTGTATACCGAGATGTTGCAGAATTTCTGGCGGTCCGGGAGTTGTTTTCAGGCGGTGGAGGTGCCGAGTGAGGAGTGTGAGAGTGCGGAGGAGGCGGAGGAGGATGTGAGGAGGGAGGAGGTGGAGCAGGGGAGGTTGGAGCTGGGGCGGGAGAGGGAGAGGGAGAGGAGTGTGAATGGGGGTGCTGGGGAGAATGGGGAGAATGGCGATATGGCGGTGGAGGAGGAGGAGCGGATACGCGAGGAGGAGGAGGATGCGGTCGAGGGGAGCAAGAAGCATATACGGTACACACATAAGCATTTCCATTGGGCGCCGCAGTTCAAGGATGTGTATCAGAGTGTGGAGGAGAGCGCGCCGGGGAACGATGGATGGGCGGTTGCGCAGGGGTATACGAGTGTGACGCCGTTGAGGGCGAGTTTTATGCATGTGCATGGCTTTAGTGGGAAGGAAATCAAGCTGGATTAGGGATGCCCAAGGTATACATGCATGCTGGAGTTTGCATATCAAGAGAACATAGATCTCACTTATTACTTGGATACGATGATGAAGGGGTAAATAGAATATCATCGACTTAAATTCAAAAACAGTTAGACGCCGATGCCATTGTCATAAATGCAGATCCGCGTCCCGGGTATATATATCTGTACTGTCCCATATCCAATAATTCCATGCCTTCAGATTCCCATCCCCTCCTATACAAGCTCCCACATGGCCACCCCCTCAAACCCCATCCCACACTTCCCTTTTTTCCTCAGATATCCGTCATACCCCAACCCCCTCGCATCCCCACCATTCACCGTCGTAACCGCAAAAACACTGACCTTCTGTCCGGGGGCCCCAAGTTCCACTCGATTGACATCCACCCACCAAACCCTCCCGTCCGTCTGAAACGGAACATAATCCGTGTTTCTCCCATCCCGCCCACCAACATGCAGGATCATGACATACGGCTTCCCCCTTCCATGCCTCTCATTATCCCAATGCGGACACACGCTCGAGAACTGGAACCTCATCCTCGCGGGACCAGACGGGTCATTCACTCGTATATGCTTCATGTGCGGCTGGAACGACCGCCCGGAGATCCCATGATTCGGCGTCGCAGGCCCATACACCGTCAACCTCTCCCCCTCCCCCCAGTACTCCTCCCACGAGTAACTCGGCCTCCCATCCGTCCGGAAGAAGTAACCCGGATCCTCCGGGAAATGCGTGAACCCAAACTCGTTGTTGTCCATCTCGAACCAATACGCCTTGAACTCTTGCTTGTAGGTCCCGCACACGCTGCCGGCGCCCCAGCACGCGTCGATGAGCTTCCACTCTCCGTTGTCGATGCGCACGGCGTTCCACGCGTGGCCGCTCGGTTTGAATTCCGGCAAGGGGTCGCCTGGTTTCAACGGTTCGTAGCCGACGCCTTTGCCGTGGCCGCCCACGACGATGGCTTCGAGGCCGGACTTCAGTGCTAGGGCGGCGAAGAGGCTGGCGTAGCCTTCGCAGACGGCGAGGCCGGTCGTCATGGTTTTCTCGGGTGTAGAGGGCGAGATGTTGCCGCTGTAGAAGGAATGCACGTCGTAGTCGACGTTGTGGTGGAGCCAGGTGAAGATGGCGCGGGCTTTGTCTGTGACGGATGGGAAAGGGGTTGTCAATTGGGCGGCGAGCCATGCTACGTCTGCGCCTGGGAGCTGTTGTCGTGGATACCGTGCCGCGTGAGCGTCCGGCGCCGAGAAGTCACGACACCATAGGCACGATTTTGGTGTAGCTCCTGGTTTGGGTCTCGATGCCATTATAGCGTCTAGATTCGGGCGTGATCCCAGCGGAATCGGTGGAGGTGCGCCTGGCTGTGGATTAGGGGTAGCAGAGGGGCGATTCGAAGGGAGAGGCGGAGGCGTTTCCGTAGTCTTATTGAGCGCAAATGACAACGCTGAACGAGGTGGTGGTGGAGCCACGATTCGTCTCTGCTGGCTCTGCGTTGGCTCCTGGGCCTGTGAATTCCTCGCGGGAAGTGGTGGGCGCGCGGGGAGTTGCGGAGGTAGGGTCCTGTCAGCCGCCACTATGCTTGATTTTGACTTCATGGCCCTCAACGTTGCGCTCTCTTTTTCTTCTTCGGTGTTCCTCTTCGGAGGCAGAGGCGGCAGTTTGGAAGGATCATAGGCGGGTGCTCGAATGTGATATACAGTCCCGCCATTGGAGGTGACACTCATGTTTGTCCTTGCAGAACCAATGGACGTGATCGTGGATATAGACTCGTTCGATTCCCGCCTCTTGATACTCTGCTCGGAAGATTTGCGGGGTGGCAGGCTGGGGGCGGTCTTTGGACTCGGGCGGGGAGGAAGACGAGGCGGAAGCGCAGGAGACATCTTTGGGGTGTTTGCAGCCGGCTGCACAGGCTGGTTGCCTCGTTCGGCACTGGATGTTGTCCCATTGTTCAGGAGGGGTGGGTTGTTGACTGTTTCCCCACGACGCTGCGCCCCAGGCCGCTGAGCCGGTGGTGGAGGTGGTGGAGGCTTCTTCTTTCCTGCGGTAGCGTGCTCGAACGTGTATACTGGTCGCACTCCGGGCGAGGGGACGTGGACCTCCTCGAGGTTCAATGCCGCAATGCGTGATTTGATTGATGTCACAGACATCTGGGCGGGGTCCGCCATGGTAGTATGGTCTCAGGCTTGATGAGATGGAGTTAACGATAGAATGGCGCTCAACCAGCGGCAGACTCGAATACGATGGGGTGGAAAGCGAGAGAAGGCGTCATGTCCGTGACGAGGGGCACAGCCAGGACAAGGAGAGGAGAGAGACCGGTCAGCACCGCCAGTGAGTCCAGGTTGCAACCCAGGCAGGATGCACCGCACGAAGGATTGCGGGCACTGCGGATGCCCGGACGCGGTTAGTCAAGCGCCACAAGGCACAAGCAATGATTGGGTCAGTGTGGCGCGGGAGCCCCGCACCGCCTCTCCGGCCGTTAGCTCTCCAGGGCAGTTCCTGGACCCTGCGCTAAACCGCTTTGGTCGTGCGCTTCACCTTCACCACCTCACTTCATCTGATGTCTTCACCTTCACGTCCCATGTCTTTCAAGATGGAAGTAAATAGTCATTGCTACTGTAACCTATGGCCAAACAGATAAAAAATAGACTCACAACAGCCGTGATATCGCTACCAGCCAAGTAGAACACTATCGCCCAAAAATTGTGGAACGAAACGCAAAGAAAAACGTTCACACGCACCCCATCCGCCTTGAAAGGCCCAAGAGATACAGCCGTCTAGGTGATTTTCCCATGAATAGGAGACATGCGAAGAGGGTTTGGAAGACCTCTCCAGAGCAAGACGTAAAGACAGATAGCTGTGATGCAAGAGTATCCAATAAGCTCTTGCTTGGTTGAATCAGCTCCGACAGCTGAGGGTAAAGGGACCAACAAAAGAAGTAGAAGCCGTAAGAGGCAATAAGGTCCAGACATTCAGGTAGGTATCTCATAAGCGGTGGATAGAAATAAGATATTCGAGCGTGTCTCACACAATGTCCTTCGTCACGCGGTTGTACTGGACGCGGGAGGTGACGTCTCATCTCTTCCTCTTCTTGCTCTTGTCGTTGACAGCAGTGACGGGTATCTGCGGAGCCGACATGGACGTCGGAGAAATGGCCTCTTGGTTTGCAGAAAAGTCGGTTTCCGCCGCTGTCTTCTTGACAGGAACTCCCATGTGTCGTCCGTATCGGCCCTTTCGGCCATTGCCTTCGTCTTCGCTGATGCACCCTTCGATGCCGATCCCAGCGTCCTTGCACCGTTGGCACGGTCGCTGCCTGTCGCAACCTTTCTTGCTCTTGCGGCACCGCTGGCACCTGGGCTTGCTGGAGAGATCTTCCTCGTCGGCAGCCAATGGGGAGAACTGCAGCGATGTGGTTGACGGCTTGCGGGACACCGACGGTAAGCTGGTAGGTGAAATGGGTGGATTCGGCACGCTCGCAGGCTTCACTTTTGCCTTGGAGAGGGCACGCGGTTTTGCGGCCTTGTCTGATTTGGTCGACACCGCCTGACGACCCTTCGTAGTTTTCTGGTACTTCTTCACGATTCCATCGCTCTCATCCTTCAATGAGTCGACATGTTTATCCTCGGGACCCTCAATGCTGGGCCGGGCGTAGCGATGTTCAGCGTCCGCTCCATGCTCATGCGGCGCAGCATAGGGGAGAGGAGGGAGCACTTGGCCATCATCGCTGCCATCGTCATCGTCATCGCTATCCGAAGATACGTCTGCCTTGCTGAACACATCGCCCACCGTACTGGTGGATGTGCGTCCATGCTCACTGAGGCGAATGAGTTGGCGAGCGAGATCCTCGTCCGACATGGTATCGGCACCATGGCCATTGTCCGGGGTTGGGAAGCATGTGCCATTGTTCATGGCAGAACCGTACTGGCCAGAGCTGCGTGCGCGAGCCCGAAATGTTCGTGCACCGTTCGAGTTTGTATACGGTGTGGCCAAACCAGTATAGGAGGCGCTCTCGAGTCCATTGCTCTGGGGCGACTGCTGGTTGTGTTGTAGTGGATTTGTTTGCTGATTAGAGAACAGATATGGCGAAGGCGCACTCTGACCATGCATCATCTTCTGCGGAGAGGCTGTCGAGGAGGCGGACATGGCGACCTGGGCGGGTTCGAAGAGTGGGAGTTCCTACAGCGAGTCCACGTCAGTGTCCAGCCAGTGGCACCAAAGGGGTGTGCACCCACAGAACTGTCAAACAGATTGGCCTGCTTGCGACGGCCATGTCGGACAATGTTGTCTACATTGATATCGGCAGAGGCGACCGATTCCTTCTTGCCACGGCGGGAGCTTGTGACCGACACGCCTCCACCATCACTGTCGCTGAGCCCGGCGTCGCCATTCAACTCGCCGAAGCTCCCAAGGGAGCCTATCGCCCGGGCCTTGGATGCAACCGGGCGCCGTTGTGCGTACTCAGAGCCCGCAGCATTAATGACGCAGACATTCACTGTCATGTTGTCGACGAAGTTGTCATAGCTTGCGATCAAGGTGTTGCCCTCGGTATCCTCGAGGACCACGCCGTCCTGGACGTAAAGCCCATAGAAGCCCTTGACAGTCGAAATGATCTGTTCGGTCGAGTCATGAGGGTATATGTTGACCCGCAGGGGGAACCGGCCCTTGTAAGGGGAGGTGAGCTTGAAAGACACCCGCTTGCTGGGCTGCTTTGTGGGCGAGACAGACTCTGTGCTCGGAAGCGCATAGTCCATCGCAGGATTGCCTGCCGATAGATCCATGTTGTTCTGAAAAGTGGGCTTCGCTGACATGTCTTGATGTGGTGGACCTGGAACAGGACCGGCAGCGGCTCGGTGGGATGAGCAAACGACTTGTTACTCTTGCCAGCGACGATGAGATTGTATCTCACAGCCGCTGGTGAGGGTGTTTGTTGTAGGCCTCTGCGACGAGGATGCAATGAGGTTGAGGGTGACCAGGCGTGGTCACGCTGGTGTCGCAAGGGTCGGTCGTTCGAAGGAGGAGGGTGCGGGAAGGGTGCAAGGAGGGGATATCCGGCGACCGGTCTGGTGAGCAATGTATTAGCAGGGACGATGCGATGAAATCGGATAGTGAGCATTCGAGTTGTGAGAGATTGGATTGTCCGTGGAAGAGGGGTGTTTCTGCTGGGCGAGCGGGCAGGTTCGGGGTCTGGATGCTCATGGGAGGCCAACACCATCCCCGCGCTGATCCCTCAACGATGATGGCTGAGGGCCGCAAAGAGGGCAAGTGTGGTCGCCGGGAGGGAAAGATGAGGTACTTACTGGGGACTTGGCCAAAGGGGAAGAGAGCGCTGTGCGGCTCAAGAATGCGAAGCGATTCGGTCTCGCACGGTTCGACTGTGCAGCCAGGTCAGAGGTGCCATCCGAAGACGAGATGCAGGAGCGGCCGTAGGTAGCCCACACTTCCACGGGATTTCTGATGGCGCTACAGGAGGGGGGAACTTACTGGAAGGGTGGAGGGATGTGTGGTGGTGCGAGCGGTGGAAGGATGGGGAAGAGTGTTGGAGGTCCGCCTGTTAGCGAAGTTTAAGCTGCGAGGAAACGATTCCGGAGAGATGACCAACGGCCCACTACGTACGGGGCCGGTGCCTCGCGGCCGACGCAACAGCACAGCTCGTGCTCAAAGAACACTCAATAGGAATGCACTGAAGGTGAATCTATGTGAATTAGATTGAATTCCAACTTGCCCAGCTTTCCTTCCTCGTTGCTCTCCCCGAAGCGCTGAAAGCGCATGCGCTTCTGCTTTGCTTCACAAGAGTGCACCAACGGCAGTATCTAGGCGAAATCCTGTCACGCAGCAGCTTCCATAAGAAGATTATCTATCTGATAGCAGGTTCCAAGCCAAAAGATCGCTGGCTCTGGCCGTTTGGCTGTGTGCCAGCGAATGCGCCTTTCCTCCCGAGGCGCTTCCTAGGACGCACGACACCTCAATATCAAGCCATTTCTCATGGAGCAACACGCATGCTGGGGCACCAAACGACGGGGTAAGAGGCGCGCAGGATGAGTCTTTGCACTTCAGTACTCACAATGAGGAGGCCGGGGCAGAAGGATGCTTGTTCCATAGATCGTGGTCGAAACTGAGCCAGACTCCGGCGCATATGCTGGGGCCAATAAGGTGTGCGGGTCTTTCGTCCAAGCTGGGCTGCAGACAAGCTCGAGCGCAAGAGGAATCGCACGCTTTTAGAGCGTTCCGCCTGCGTTGTCAACAGGCGCCCGAATTGGGAGCAACTGGAGCCAATTGACCTGGTGCATTCTGCTCTTTGGCGCAAGGTGCTGCAATGGAGACTTGGTGTGAAGAGAACGCACGACTACCCGGACCCCCATGACACAATCCCACGGACTGCGTGCCCCTGCGCCAGGCCAGCCGCAAGTCCGTATGTCATCGCTACTGAAAGCGAGTGTTCGTCTTCGTGTGTAATCGCATCACTCGGGCTTGAGCGGAAGAGGCGCCGGGTGACGGTTGGTTGTAGGTAGATGTGCAGCGTCTATCGGAGACGCCTTGTGCAACCCACACTCTTGAGGGCGCTGATCGACTACCCAACACGGTCGCAAACCTGATTGAGATGCATTCATCGAAGAAACGAGAGCATATGCGCTCGAACTGCGCGCGCGCGAACTCGAAAAAGGTGCTTTGCAAGCTGGCCCTGGTGGAACCGAATTGCCTAGCACGGCGCCACTATATATGATGCCCCCGCACTCACGCCTCATCCTAGATGCGACAGAAAGGCGATGGAGGCGGGCGCAAAGCAGAGCAAAGCCAAAGACGGACTCATGGAACGAGGATCTAAACTACATTTTGCTGCGCGCACGCCCTGCGGTTACGCTGTGGCGGGACTGCGAGGCGGGCGCAGCATGATCTCGTCACCCGGCCACGGATGGGATGGGATGATGCAGGTGTCGGTGAAGCAACCCCCCTCGGCCCTTGAAAATGTCCGGCGCAGCAGACAAAGACAACAGCCACACGAGGGTCCAGGCGGTGTGCGGGGGATTCTTGGATTCGCTCAACATATAAACTACATAATGAGCAAAAAGGGCATCAATGGCGTGGTTGTACGTGCATTAGCACGCAGTGGAGAAAGGTTGACGGTCGGCGAGTGGGGTTGCTTGAGATCTGGTGCGTTGTGCTGCGGCGATAGGCAGAGCGGTTCCAGGCCGTGCCGCGGACCTCCAGCCTCCGACGCAAGACACGAGAGGCGCAGACGAGATCGAAAATACGGTCGCGGAGGCTTGCAGCTGGGTTTCTGGGGTAATGGATGGTGTTTGGGTTTACAATGGAGGTGTTGGAGTTGTGTACTTAAGATCACGTGGACGCGCGATACCGCCAAGAGTCGCGTTGGGAATTACGTGTCTTACCCAACACCCGCAAAAAAGGACATTTCTGGTGCGGCGCATTTATTTTCTGTGTCGGAAAGCACCCCCAATTCCATTGCAAACATTTGGAATAAATTATAACCGGCGTCAAATGGAGAATGTGCTGCGGTTCGTCGTCGCTGCCATTCACGATGTGGTGACGGAGACGCGACGAGGGCCTCGGCTACGTCACCTCATGGTTGTGGTTGCCGAGCAACGGGTAGTTGCCGCAAATGCACTAGCGCAGCCGTCCGACATGCATGGATTAGCCCGCCCCAAGCCCCGGTCGGTCCGACTTGCTTATTGCTGTGGACTGAGAGGCGCGACACCATAAACAACACAAGCATCCCGTCCAAGCAGCCCTATATCTGCCCCGGGTCCGCGCCGACAACCATCACCACCACCAAAACACCAAACCTCCCTCGTGTCACGGTCCCATATCTGCCGCGCATTTCTTCGCTGCCAACTTAGATGGAGAATTTCCTTACCTCGCCCTCTCAATTCTAGCGCTTCCACTTCGACCAGCGGGGCGTTTGTTGTCCCTGCCATTTACCAGGGACTCTCCTTTGCCTTTGCAACGCCCGCTGTGGAAGACCTTTTCAACCCTTCCGACGCGCATTTGCAGCGCTGCTATTGCACAATGGACGCACGAGTATGTTTCTCATCACTACTTCCCCTCCCCAATTGACTCGATTTCACCATCGATTTCACTTGTAAACGGTTATATGCAATGTCCTCATGGACTCTCACTCCACCTACCCAAAGCGCGTCTGTTTGCAATCGCTAACGAAAATTTTATCAGCCACAGCGTCTCCTTCGAACTGTCCGCATCAACGACGAAAATGCGCCTCCCCAAGGCGTCGCGGGGAAGGTCATCCACCACCGCAACAAGTCTACACCTGCGCTGATCGGATCCGTCGAGCCGCTGAAAGGTCTCAAGGCCGCGCCCGCAAAGCGCACAGCTTTCGCAGATGTCAGCAACACACTGAGGCAACCATTGACCAAGCATGACATCCACCTGCCGAACAAGACCACTCAGCTCGAGATGCTCAAGGACCCCGCCGTCCTTTCAGCAAAGGAGGCACAGAAGCCGACCACCCTACTCAAGGCTCCTCAGAGGCCTTTGACAGCCAACTCTTCCAAGGCGAACGCGACCGCCATCGCAGCTGCTGTTCCGGCTGTTCCGACGATCCCCAAGCAGGTAGTAACTGACACCTTGGATGGCATTGTGTCAGGCCCCTTGCGCAAGACCTTGAACAAGAAGCCCACGACGGTGTTCAAAGAGCGTTCCGATCCTGTCATCGACATTGCCAGCTTTCCCGTCGGGGTTGTTCCCGTCATCGATGCGGCTCGTAAAGCCGTGGGCGACCATTCGAAGGCGACATCTTATATCGAACACGGACCTGTCCTTGTAGAGGCTGCAGAGGAGGAGCTGCCATATCAAGCCCCTACTACAGAATTGAGCATCGAAACCATCGCTCAGCAACTTGCTCAACATGCTATCCCGGAGGTGCCTGCTTACCCTGAACCAATTGAATCCAAGCAGCGGTCTCTCGTCAAGAAGGCGTCCTCGATCCAGCAACACACGAAGGTGACAGCTGTTCAGGTGGAAGTTACAGAGCAATTCGAGTATTTGGATGCTCTTGAAGAGCAAGTGGAGCCGGTCGAGCACGAGCATAAAGATGAAGTCGCCCACGCACATGCCCTCACTCGTTTGGAGCAGGAGGAATATTGGGACGAAGATGACGAGGAAGAGTATTATGACGCGGATGGATACACCACCGCTCGATCCCTGCGCTCTCGCGGCGACAATACCACTGGTGGTGTCACCTTGGTTCTCGCTCCCAGGGTCACGGCCAAGTCCCAGCGCGAGCTCGAAGCTGCCAAGCAGTATGTGGAAGCGCACAAGACCGTTGAGGATATGGAGGACGAACAGTGGGACACGTCGATGGTTGCCGAGTATGGAGAAGAGATCTTCGAATACATGAGGACCTTGGAGGTGTGTATCTTCGCCCGTCTACCATGACTTGACTGACCCAACCTAGGACCGAATGACTCCCAATCCATCTTATATGGACCACCAAGCGGAGATCCAATGGTCCATGCGCTCAGTGCTTATGGATTGGCTTGTTCAAGTGCACAATCGCTTTAGCTTGTTGCCTGAGACTCTGTTCCTCAGCGTCAATTACGTCGACCGCTTCCTCTCTTGCAAGGTCGTGTCTCTGGGCAAGCTCCAGCTCGTGGGCGCTACTGCTCTATTCCTTGCCGCCAAGTACGAGGAGATCAACTGCCCTTCCGTTCAAGAGATCGTCTACATGGTCGATAATGCCTACACCGTCGACGAGATCCTGAAGGCCGAGAGGTTCATGCTTAGTATGCTGAACTTCGAGTTGGGTTGGCCGGGGCCGATGAGCTTTCTCAGGAGGATCAGCAAGGCTGATGATTATGACTTGGAGACCCGTACCCTCGCGAAGTACTTCCTTGAGCTTACTATCATGGATGAGCGTTTCGTTGGTTGCACCCCGAGTTTCCTGGCAGCCGGAGCGCACTGTCTGGCTCGGATGATGCTCAAAAAAGGCGAATGGGTTCGTACAGCTCCCGTATCTGCGCAATTCGCTTACTGACTATTTTGCAGACTCAAGGCCATGTACATTATTCCGGCTATACCTTACAGCAACTCTGGCAACTGCTCATGGTGATGCTCGAGTGTTGCGAAACCCCTCAGAAGCACCATTTGGCAATCTTCGACAAGTACACCGAGAAACGTTTCAAAAGAGCTTCAATCTTCGTCGAGACGGAAATCACAAAGGGGTTCCGACTCCCGTTCGCATCCAGGGACAGCTCCGCGGGGAATGGCTTGCTCTGGAAGCGGAAGTAGATATCGTCCATCCCATGGATGAACCGACGATGCGACATTAACACTATAATAGGTGCTATTCAGTCTTTGAAATGCATCAACAGGCGAACATCCACGACCGCACCACACCAGGCGATCAGACATACCTCGTCGGACTTCAGGGCTCTTTCCATTCTTGTTTATTCTTCACGGACTCACGGCGTTTCGGTGAGCCCGTTCAGGCGCGAACAAATCAGCAGGCATACAGTGCTATTCCACCGAGGGCGTTTCCCCAGGAACCCACTTTCCTATTCTAATTTCCTAGTGTGGGTCGGGGTAATGTGGGCGGCGGAGATCTTGAGTATAGTCAACACAGGGACTCGTCCAATATTTCCTTGCATCATGGGAGCGGGCCGGCGGAGATGGGAGGGTGGGATTCACGACGAAACGAATCATGAACATTACTTAATTACTTTCACTTCTGCCTTCGTGCAGCCGTTCATCGCCGCTTTCCACCGTTCTATGGTGGCTGGCGTGCGACGATAGGCGAGTCAGCCTGGCTTGCGCAGAGGATTCATAGACAAAATGAAGTTTTGCGACGTCGAAACGGCGTTGTCTTTTTTATTCATGTCTCTTGCTGTGATGCTGCTCCAACTGTAATGTGCTCTCCCAATCGGCTTCTCTATCAGGCTGGCCAACCGTTCAATCGCACGGAGCCTGATGTTCCGATTGTTTCTTTGGTCAAGGTTCGCTAATGCCTTGCATATCCAGTCCTCTTCATGCTTCCGGCTATGCTTCCCGCCATGCTTTCCACCATCATGCCCGACATGCTTCCAATACATTTCTGATCCCAGATAGATGTTCGTTCAGACGTAATGTGACCCCATAGAATTTCCCATGACCTCTAACGCAAGTCCTGAATCCCTTCGGCAGGAGCGATCAAAACCACGGAGTCGCCTACGACGGTCAGCCTAGCCAACGCAACCAGCAACACATAGCCTACCTCTCACAAAGAGCATCTCCGACTGTTTCTTCACCGTCTGCAACTCTGTTAGCTCTGGTCTCCCGTCAGACCGCGATTCCACTGACCCTCACGCGCGACTGCGCCTCGTCCTCCTCTTCCTCCACAATGTATATCGTCTCTTCGACTTCTCCGAGAATTAGGTTGCAGTGACTGTCATACGCCTATTCACGATCAATCAGCATAAGCCCATCCAAACCAGCGGACCATTGGGAAGCATACATGTAGCCGTCCCTTCAATTCGCGATTCCCGCGCAATCTCACGACGACGACTTCGTCCAGACACAGGCGCACCAGATCAAGCGGCTCGGCATGACCGCCTTCCTCTTTTTCGTCCATCCTTGTTCGAGGGAGCGTGGGGTAGGGGTTTGGCTCCGGTAGAGTGTTGTCGCGGGAATGGCTGGACGTTGAGCTATGGCTTGGCGCGTGGGTGGGTTGGGTTGGATTTCGCGCCATGGCGGATTGGGGCTAGTGCGGGCTGTAAATTGCGTCAGTGCAATGTCCCAGGTCCCCACCACCCACCTAGCTCCAGAGAAGAGAGTTCCTGTTGTTTGAGCGGGGGAACAAATAACGCATCTTTGTTTCCTCTCTACCCTTTTTCACTTTCGAATTCACGACGGAAACGACGAATATGGCTGAAGAAACGAAATCGAGCAATCCGCTATTGGATGCAAGGCCTCCCGCGACGGACTACTTGACCTACCTCACCATCGTGGAATACAATCTCACCGAGGAGAACCTACCGGTGCTTCACCAAGTGCTACAGGATACGGAGTTGACGACGCATATCGGCTGGGATCTGATACATTTGCTTTTACCGCTGTTACCTGCCTCGGAAGAGTGTCTGGAAGATATCGCCGCGAAGGGGAATCCAAGAGAATGCATACTGAAGGTCACTGAAGCGCTCAGACTGCTGGACTTCGACGAAGATGTGGACGACTCAGAAGAAGAGCAGGATACACAGGAAGGTTCAGGTCCAGGTACCTCCGCCATTGCCGTAGGCGAGTCCAGCAGTTCTCCCGCGCAGACGCCGTCGCCGCCCCCGCCGCTTTCTGTGCTCAAGTTCCAGACATTGCTTGCGTTACTGTCGACCCTGCACCGCCGAATCAAGACGAAGTACCCCAGCCGGTTCCTCTCCACGAGTTTGCAGGCTGTTCTCTCGGCGTATAATAAGGCGAGGCATCACAACGACGAGCTTACGCTTGCGGTCGTCAAGTTCGTGAACACGCTGTCCGGGACTAAGAGACCCCATCTTCCGCCTCGCACGAGTACGGGTGATATACTCCGGAGAGATAGCACTCGCTCTGAACCCGATCCGGAGGCGCAGAGCGAACCGCCAGAGGTCGAGGAAGATACCCTTGTGAACAGGTTGCTACAATCTTTCATCACGCATATCCTGGAGGACTACATGCTGTCTGTCTCGTCCGAGGGCGATGTTCCTGGATTGGCCTGGGCGAGCAGACTCATGGAGAATTACGAACCCCGTCGTATCGTTCCCCACAAGGCCACATATGCGGAACGGTTCGCGGAAGAAGAGAGTTTGAAGTCGCGCTCGGCTATCGTCGGACAGCTCGTCGCGATGGCTCAAGATCTGGGTATTACCACCAAGGAGCTCAGTGAGCTCATTGTGGATCCGGAAAAGGAGAGTCAGGGCACTCCCGGGGGCGAGGACGAACCACCTGCCAATGCTGCGGATATTCCGTTGTCGAAGACAGGTGCTTTGTTCTTGTACACGGCGCGGCTTGCCAAGAAGGAAATCTATCCCTCTGCAAGCTCAACCGAAGAGAGCGCCTTCACAATCTTCCCCTCGCATGCCCAAATCCTAGAGAACTTCGTTGGTACCGCGGGTCGCCAGACCGTCGGTCTCGAGCCAGAGGCACTCCTAGATGCCATCCTCGCTCTGGGCCTGATCGCCTTGCAGCACAATGAGATTGGCGAACCGAGAGACGATGAGCAATTCGCGCAGTACCTGCAGACGCTGTCCCTCATATCCGCCAACACAGCGTCCCCGACCCTGCGCTACCAGGCACACTATCTCACTTCCACCATTCTGCGGTCCCATCCCTCCGACCTCGTCCGCCTGACCTTCATCCGCGACACGCTCGAGCACTGCCCGTACGAGAGCCTGAAAGCGAGCGCAGTAGGCTGGCTCAAGGGCGAGACGCTCGAAGCCAACATGCCTCAAACCGCTCATGCGCACGCCGACCAACCCTCCTCCTCCACCGCCGCCGCTGCCGCAGCGGAAGAATCCCCCTCCGAAGAATCCATCTTCTCCACCCCCGTCGCCCTCTCCACCCTCTCCCCCTTCCTCTTCCCCGACCTCACCGCCTCGTTCCACTCCGCCGTCGAAATCTCCGACTCGTGGATGGCGTTCCGCTCTAACCTGGGCTTCTTCCTCGCCACGTTGAACTTCTACTACCTGCTGCTTGCGGCGAAGATGCTGCATGCGAATCTGGATATCGAGGGGTTGCATAAGGGGAGTAACATGGAGGAAGGGTACTTGAATCCGTTGAGGGAGGCGATTGGACGGTTTAGGGAGAGTTTGGAGGAGGGTGGGGAGTTGGCGCAGGCGGAGGGAGAGGATGGGATAAGGGGTGCGAGGGCCGATTTGGCGTTGTTGGAGGATGTGGTTGGGAGGGTGGAGGAGGGGATTAGGGCATTGGGTTTGTGATGGAGTGGGGGAGAGGGTAAGGGCATAGCAATAGCATAGCATAGCTAAGCGTAGCGTTGGACCCGGGACGGGAATCTTTTCTGATGGTGAGCGTCGGGTTTATCTAATGAATGAAATCGATCTTCTGTTTTTCTCTTTAGCAAAGCAAAACTGGAATCTGTATGCTGACACGTGCTATGCTATTGTGCCCACCTGTCGCACGCACAACACGCCTGCGGTCCGTTCCGAACCCCCATTCCGAAGTTCCGCATGCACGGACCACACGTTTTTTGTTTCGGGGCTTCAATGGCGGACCTCCATGTCCGAAACTGGAGACACACGACCTATTCAATGGACGAATTCTTCAACCCAGCACACATTTCCACGTCGAATCTACCTCGATCCAGCTACTGACTATACCATTTTGACTTGGGCTTGGGTACCCGGACATTAGCTTGCGCGGGTATTGGAAGGTTGGAATTGGAAACCGAGCTCCGAAGGACGACTCATTGAATCCCTCGCATTGGAACCCCCATATACAATGCCACCCACCCCGCCGACGGGCGAAACATCTCCCTGCCCCCCAATCTTCGACGTCTCCGTACGTACCCCCTCTCCCTCCCATCTAAAAGCTCCCAAGATAGCTACTAGTAGCTAACACGAAACCAACCACAGCTCCTAGACTCGCACCTCTCCTCCCTCTCCGCCACGCTCGCCTTCCTCACGCGCTCCCTCGATGCGCTGGACTCGCACTCCGACTCTCCATTCCCTTCCCGAGAAACGGACAAGGGGGCCAAAGATGTAGATGTAGATGTAGATGCGGATTGGCTAGCGAGCGAACTCATCACGCTGAAGGGGATGGCGGGGATGTTGTGTGATGGGTTGGGCAGGGTGAGAAGGAAGGTCGTTGGGAGGGGGAATGCGGGTGGGAAGAGGAGAAGGCGGGACGGCAAGATTGAGGGTGTCGGGGGGATTGAAGACGCGGAAGGAGGAGAAGAAGGAGGGAGAGAGGCAAAAAGGAGAGGCGAGCGGTTGAGTATCGAGGGTGGGAGACCTACCGTTCGGGCTCGGGCTGGACCTGCAGAGGACGCAGGCGCAACTGCAGGACCTGGCGAGGCTGGCGACGACGGCGAGAATGAAGTTGGACACGATCCTGGTTATCAAGTCGCCTACATCGACGTCACGGAGGAAGTCAACCGGCGGCTCGCGCTGACGCGGCTACGACAGCTCAGCGCGGCGCCGCGGACGAGCGTGAAGAGGAAGTGGTTGGATGTAGTGTCCTCGCCCCAAGACGTCAGGAGTACTGGGTTGGAATCCGGGAGTGGTCGTGCGAATGAGGGCGAAGGGGAAGACAGAGACACGGGTGCAGAGGAGGAGAGAAATGGGGTTGCGGAAGGGGATGTAGAAGGAGAAGGGGAAAAGGATAGGAGGAAGAGAGTGAAGTTCTCGGGGGCTCTGGAGCGATTCCAGTCGCGGGAGACGTCATCGCCGGTAGGACCCAGTCCGACTCCGCCGTCAGGCCGGGTCTCTGCGATAGGCGAGGTGAATGGGGATGGTCATGAGAGTTCCAGCAACGACGTTAGGGGAGACGGAAGCAGTACACCAAAGGTCACCACTAACAGTGGGGGTACTGGCGTCAAGAGGGTCTTCCGCGCCTCTCTCGATGGTGGCAACGAGGTAGGCGAAACAGCAGAAGGCCAGAGCAACGGAGGGAATGGTAACAGTGGTGGTAGAGCGGGAGCGAAGAGGAGGAAGATATAAACCCTGGTTTCGGACACCGGAGATGTCAATAAGCGTGGGAGAGACGGGTAACAATCCCATATATTTTTACATACCCATTTTCGATATACCATTTTTGAAAAATGTGCGACTGTGAAGAGGAGCATCCTTCCCTACCTGCTCAAATGGCAAGACGGCCCTGCATCTTCACCTATTTGCTATCACTCACGCACCAGTCGACTCAACAATAATGCATTATACTCTTGCATTACTATCTCCATGATCTTGTCCTTAATCCCTCCTTCCTTCCTCAAACCATCCACATGGCGAGAAGGAAAGCAAAACGGAGAATGCCCCCCATTCACTCATTCATCCAGCGGCACCACCCTCTTTTCCCATCCCGGCCGTTCGCGAAAATCGAAAAAAGCAAAAAAGAACCCTCCTCGTCGTCTGCCCGAGAATCCACATTTCCAAAGGAAGGATCAAACCCCATTGGAGAGGAGGGGGGAATAGCTATATCCGCAAAAGAAGAGTACCGCTTCCGCATTTGACCTTTTTTGTCCAAGAAAAAAAAAGGAAGAAAAGAAAAATAAAACCCCAGCCCGAAAAACTCCAAGGCTCCCGTATGAAACATTCTGAAAAAGGGGGTGTGAGAGAGGAGGGGTGAAAAAGGCAGGGTTGAACATCTTCTGTTCCCAGCCATAAGGATCACGGGAAGTCCACACCCGTAGAAGTTTCCCGTTCCGGGGGGGAGAGGTTCGTGACATCCCGATATCGGACTCTATTGGCATCGTAAGCTAGAAACCATAGTTCGTCCGCAAGATTGCATCCGGCCCAAGACTCGCTCGAAAGATCGGGTTCTTCAACCTCAGGCTTGCGCTACATGCCTGCCTTCTCGGAGGTGAACTCCCAGAGCGTCTTGACGAGGGAGTCGGGGAGGGTGTAGAGATCGACGTGGAACTCGCCGTCTGCAATTCGTCGTTAGTACATGTACTCCTACCAAGACGGGTTGGGGGGTAAGTTAGGGTCTAACATACTCTCGACGTCATTCTTGGTGTACGTGTCCGCCGTCTTGTTGTCATGGATCATCTGCACGACTTGAAGTAGGTCCTCTTCGGTGAGGCGCTGAAGTCCGTCGGCCAGTTTCTCCATGTCGACCTGGAAATATCCCGTTAGCCGCACACTCCCGTCGCTACAATGGGAGTTGGGGTCTCACATTCTTATCCCTTCTCCCCTTCTTCTTCGCATCCCCCTTGCCCCGCACCCCGTTCTCGCCGGCCGGACCGGATTCCGCCAACAGCGCCAACAGCTCGGGTTTCGGGTTCTTGAATGTCTGCACCTTGCGTCAGCCTTCATGGGACTCCTATTGCATGAGAGAGTGATGTGTGATGGCTACTGACCACTGTGTGTTTGGCCTCGTATTTCTCCGACTGGAAGTTCAGGTCGTGTTGCAGGGTGTGTTCACCCCCTTTGTGCAGCGCCGTGAGTACGATCGTCATGTCGAATTCTCCCCAGCCCTTCTCTTCGATGCGGAAGGGGGGTTTCTTGAAGACTGGAGGGCGTCAGTTTTCCATAGTTCAAAGATCCACTCCGATGTGCCATCCTTGTTCTATTTGCCCCATGTTGTTGCGACTGCAAATCATGGTATATTCCAATGCCCGAAGAAACAGAAAGGGAAGAGGATCCCACATACCTTGCCGCGCCCTCTCGAACGAAGGATGGAGATTATACACCGCCTTATCGAACACGTTGGCCGGTACCTCGTTGCCATTGTCGTCCAGGAGCCAAAGCTCAATGCTCCATGCCCGCATCGGGTAGCCTTCTACCTGGGAGGGCTCATTGCTGGAGGAAACCAGGTTAGCTTGTTCGTATTCTGGTCATGCTGCGGCCATGGGGTTTGGCGCTACGGGAAGAGGAGAACGTGAAGGCCCAAGCTGGAAATTCGCCGTGCGAGGTAATGCGTAGAGTGAGACGTACATGATCTTCTGGGTAGTAATGATCTTGACTTGGCGTTTGACCTGCGGGAAGTATGAGTTGCTGGATTTAACGCGCTGGTAACAAGAGAGCACTTACGTCCTGGGACGGCATCTTGAGATGTAGGAGCTGAAGATACCGAGCGGCTTTTGCGGACTTGTGGGGATAAATGAGTCTGTAGAGAGGCGCGTCGATGTAGAAGAGGTGTGGTTAAGTCGCAAGTCGCGAACGGTGGAATGGCCCGAGCTTGCGATCGATGCGGGCTTGGCGCGTTTGCGGCGAGCTTCACATACACGGGTGAGGAACCGACGAGAGCAATCTTTTGTTATATAGGGATTGCGGTGTGAAGGGATCGCCGAAACTAGGCTTCTACGGTAAGTGAAAGAGATAACTCATGAGTGACCGCTTGCAATCAGCGGTGACTTGAAACCCGCAGACGTTCGGAGATATGAGTGATGAACTGGATCCTTAGGACAAAGTCGCGTAGTTTCGACGAAGAATCGGCCAATGGAGCAGCTCTTCGATATATATGAAAATTTCCACAAGAGTAACAAGCGTTGCATGTGCTGTGCGGTGGCAGTACTACGTCTCCAAGTTCCCGAACACTAACCAATACCCAGTTCAGCGAGCGAAAAACACAATCTGGGGAAAGCCTCTATCATGATCAAGGCCAATTTGTGATGCTACATAATATATATGTGCAATCATGGTGGGGGGATCTCTCTACACCGCTGTATGATACCAGTGCCAAAATACCATCATCATCATTCGCTAATTTCCATCACACGTTCATCGCATATACCCGCCGGGAACACCACATATCGACACCAACCAAAATATCCACAACTTACTCCGTCGTCGCCGGCTTGTCAGAAGTCTGGAACAGAGCCTCGTTCTCCTGCTGGGCCTTGATGAAGGCCTCCTTGAAAGCGTTTGCGTCTGAAGTGAAGAGTTAGTAACTATGATGTGAGGGTAGATAAATTATGCGACTTACTCTCGCTGTTGGCAAAGCGGATGGCAAGAGTCTGAGCCTCAGGCTCGCCCTCGCTGACATCGGCGGCGGCATTCCAAACCCAGCTGCGGTCGCTGCCCACGTTGGGGGAAAGCTTCATATCAGGAACGACTGGAAACTTGTCAGCCAAATCCTCCCCTCAATCTCCAAGAAAACATACCGTAATGGTTGGCGCAAACCTTGAGGGTCTTATCCCGACGCATAACCAGACGAGTCTTGCCATTCTCCTTGTGCTTCAGTAACCGGACGTCGCCGGTACCCCTCTCCTTCCACTCCCGAGACTCGCGGTCGAACTTGAACAGCTTGGCGCGCATCTTGAAGACTTGCTCCTCGAGCTCCTCGTTGGTCTTGATCTCGACCTTGTCGGTCAGGCGGACGACGGGCTCGAAGTGAACGTCGACTTCTTGCTCGGGGTTCTCGTCCTGCGAACGGATCAGCTATTTTCTTCTGGACTTGGGATCTAGACGAAACGCACATCAACAGCCTCCTTCTTCTTTGAAGAGCCTGAGGGCTCATCAACGTCATCCTCCTCCTCGCGCTTCTCCTTCTTGGGTCCGCCACCAAACATCGAGAAGACATTGTCCTTGACGGCAGCGGCGGTGCTCGAAGCGGCGTTGGTCACGGTCTCAGCAACGGAGCTCGCAGGCGCCTCCTTCTTCTCGCCAGCCTGAGAAGCTTCGGCGGGGGCAGTGGTGACCTTGTCGGTCTCGTCCTTAACCAGAGTTGCGCCAGGAGCAGCGGCCTGCTCGGCGGCGGGGTCGGGTTTGACAGCTTCGGACATGTTTGGTTGCGAAGAGTTGTAAGTATGTGCGGAATGAGGTTGGGAGTGGGTAGTGGAAAGGTTGACGGGAGAAGGAGACCGGTTTGAGTTTATGTGTTGTGGGAGCAAGCCTGAAGTTCAAACAAATGTGGCGGTGGATGGAGGGGCAGCGCTACGACCAATTGGGTGAAGGCACGTGCAAAGGCTTTCACCCCTTTCACCAGGGTGGCGGTTGTAGCCTGTCAGGCACCGTCTAAAGTCTGCTTTCCCAAGGTTACATTCTCAATTCAAGGTGAACTACGAGGTCGAATATCATTTGATTCGATTAAACAGACAGAATGAAAGATTGCCCAGGTAGACCACGATATCCCCTGGCCGCCTGTATGCACCGGTATTCCATGTCGGAGTCCATCCCTAGACACTATAACTCCTATGTCCCCTTGAGGATGTCTTCATTCCGCGTAGCCAAACCCGTAGACTCCATTGAACCATTAATGACCCCTTTCGCATGAACGCCTTCCAAAGGTTCCCTAGAACGATGGTGGTCTAATGCTCCTCAATCGCCCGGTGATGCCTCGATACCCATTGTCTCCTTACCTCTTCTTCGCCAGAGGTTGCCCATCCCCGAGGAGCTTGCATGATCGTGAATTGCGGATACCCAACCTCGTTTCTACGTTGCATCTCAGTTGGAGCGACCGCTCGCGTGCGTTAAGCATGTACGAAGATGTCCTAAGGGGCCGTGTTTCCTCCCAGACACGGTTTGCATAGTAACGTCGAAGCTCGCTAGCTTTCTGTGAGCTCTCTTGGACTCGACGCAAGGTTTCCTCCTTGTAAGAAGCTGCTCTCAGCGGTTGAGTCTTCTCCCGCACTCGGTCCGTGCAGTATCGTGTGAACTGGCTGGCTTGATCCGAGCCCTTCCGGATTTGGCGCATAATCTCTTTGCTCCACTGAGACGCAACCTGATCTGAAATAGACTCCAGGCGACGGAACTTCTCTAACATCTGTTCCGACATCGTTTCCAGACGACCAACCACGCATTGATCGCTGCTGTTGGAACCAATGGTGGATTTACCTACGGTTTCCTCTTTCGTCCTGTTCACGAGATTACGCCAGTTCATCCTGGAGGGTTGTTTCGTTGGAAGGACCGTAAGGTCTTTCGAAATGTTTAGAGATGGTGCCACTGAAGGGGGCTTAGTCACAGATGCGGGCTTCAGAGCCATGGTGGATGGACTCGGCAGGCTGCTAGGGAGGTTCGAGGACAGGGTCGTCGAGATTAAATTGTGCCGGTAGGACATAGACCATAAGGCAGCCTCAATCACCAGGAGACCTAAGACCAAAGCGAACAGCAGCACTGCTATGTCCCGATAATTGATCGCATTCACCACGCGGTTGAGGTTGAGGTTGAGGTCGACGCGTTCGCGGATGTTCGTGAGTATGCTCTTGCCACGACGCCTTCGCATCGCAGGTCCTCGTTCCTGTTCAGATCGCTCCTTCAGATATGCCAAATGCATGTTGAGGTGCTCAGGTTCGACACTCATGAAAGCTGTATGGTCGACAGGCAGTACCTTCACCGGCTCATACTCTTGATCCTTGTTGCGCCGACCCTGAAGACACATCTTGAGACTGCCGAATTGGAAAGGAAGCCCGGGCCCGAGATAGTCCGGCACCACCGTTACATCCAGAGCTGGAAGTCCATGTAAGTGAATCATAATGCGGGTATGACGAACCGCAAAGTCAATTTCGGCATGGTCACCTTCGGCATATGGCCCAGGATAACCGAAGATGATCAAGTCAGGAAGAGAAGCGGATTCGGGCCGGATGGTCCCATTCACACTGAAAGTGATTTGGGATCCATCGTTCAAAGTGACAGTGGCGGAAGGTATCTTCCCTTCAGTACACTCCACGGAAGGAATAGGACAATGGTCCACAATAAGCTCAGATCCCGCACGTTCAAGCTGCACTCCGCTGGAGGAAGGACTCCCAGTTCTAGTAAAGTGTTGAAAGATGTGGAACCGCGACGAGCTGGGGGTGGCGCTGAGAGCAGCTCCAATATGGCTGTTAATCTCCTCCACCAGCCAGGGAACCATAGGCCCAATGTAAAGGACTCTGTAGGACGGAGTGATCGGAAGCCAGTCACGTTTCAGAGGCATCTTGACCACCGTTCGGAGATCGGGGTAGCCGAACTGCTTGAGAACCGGAGATGTACTGGACCTCCCATGGAACTCGGAGACGACACGGCATACTTCCACGGCCGCAGTACCATTTGTCCAGGGTGCATCGGATCGCTCCTCCCACACTCTGGGCTGATCTTGTAGATCCGCAGTCGATGCCTCCAAGCCATCGTCTGACCCGGGTGTATGTGGTCTTCCTGACGCGGCATCCGGGTGATATGAGACTTGCGGGGTGGTTTCGAACGGGTCTTCCTCACTACTATCACTATCATCAGAACGGAAGCCATCTTCGTCGATATCGCCGAAGCTGCTCAGGTCATCCGAGCCGCGAGCGTCGGCGGAGGCCACAGAGATTGTGTTGCCATCGTCGTCAGAGGTTTCATACATGCTCCTGCTCACGAACTCGAAGGTGCTCTCGGTGGACGACTCCCGTTCAGCTTGGGCCGTCTCTGGGCCGGGATGGGCGCTCATCATGCCGGTCGGAGAGAGTGGCTTATCGGAGCTTGACGATCGTAGATAGAGAGCTAAGGGAAGTCAAGTCAAATAGTCAGTAATGGATGAAGCTCCAGAACGGGAGGAGTGGTTCGGAAGAAGGAGAGGAAGGAGGCTATTTGGGGAAGGGCAAGCTTGAAGGGCCGTTGCCTAACCTCAATGAATCGGGAGCTGGGAGCCTACGCGGGGAAGGTGTTCGGTGTTCGCTGTGGGGCCGACTAGCTTCGCTCCACTGTAGACTCCGTACAGTGGGGAAAGGTAAAAGCTTAAAGCAAGGTCCCTTGCTTTCAACATACGTTGGCAGCAAAAGCCTATGGTTGAGGTTTGAAGGAAGAGAGAGAGAGAGAGAGACGTGGTTGTCTGACGGGGACGGTTAGGTCGGGTTGGGAGGGGTTACGCAGCTGCACCACCAGCACCTTGGGCCTTCTACCCCGCCATTGGTCCCTGCCCAGCTCCCTCTCACGTGCTTGCCTATAGCTACCAACCACATCCCAGTGAATGGTCACATCGAGACTGCGGGAAAAATCAAAGAGGACGTCACTGCTACCGACCTCGCACCGATGAGTCGACTAACTTTAGTAACCTTTGGCTTGCACTCTCGCCAAATCGTGAGAGGCATTCATACTGGCTATTCATGCTGGTCTATCAAAACGCGTGTTCTACATGTTACAATCCGAGAACGCCGTACAAACGTACAGAGTACAGTTTTCCCAAGTGGAAGCCCATGGAAAGGGAAGCAAAGCAACGACATGATATGCATAAACGAAAATCCCACAGCCCCATCATGGGGCTGCGGTATGCAGAAGTGAATGTTTCGAAACGCCCAGTCAACTTTTGAGGACCTCAAGGTGACGCCCAGCCTCCTGCAACCTCCACCCATTCGGCCATACAGCTTCCTTCCTTGCCTTCCACTTCGACAATGTCGGTATCGCATTTGCATCGACAGCCGACGCCGTTCTCTCGGGGCGGATCGGGCGTAGCCCAGTAATCGTCCTCTTCTTTCCGCTTCTTCTCGTCTTTTGTGGTCGTCTCCAGGAACGGTATTCTAGGAAGCTGTCGAGCCGGAGCATTAGCGGGACAATGCTGAATGGTCGTATGCCGATAGCCGAAGTCGCGGAAGTAATGTATATCCTTAGGGCTTAGGAGTGCTCCTGCAGCAAGCGAATGGATTGGTGCATCTCCCCACTTTGACTCGTCAGTTCAGTCGTCTATATCAAGTGCGAAGCGTACGTACCCGTTCCATCCAGAACCCCCCGCTGCGATCCATCATCTCAAAGAAGTCGTTGTACTCTTTGCTGCGGAGCCAGTCCAAACTCGCAATTTCGAAATTGCTCCAGAAATGGCACATGTTGTACTTCTCGCCTTCCATTGCTTCGGGGTCGATCTCGGGCAACCCGGGTTCGGAATTGAGTACCTCCTGGGGGAGAGGCTTCTTCCGCTTCTTCTTATCCTTCGAGGCGTCCTCCGGCTTTTCGGGCTTCTCGACGAACATTTCCCAGAGGCCCTTTGAGGTCAGATTGTTCGCCCTCATGTAGGCTGATGCGTAACGGAATATGTTTGGGACTGTCTCTTTCAATTCCTTCACAGCAATGACCCAACCGTACGTCTTCTTCTCGCGAATCATGTGGATGAATGGGTCACTAGATTGAGTTAGTGTTACAGGCCTTCCTCACATCGTCCCTGCGGTGACCTACTATGTGATGTCGCAAAAATACTTAATCTCAGGCTCCAGTCTCCAATACCACTCATACTTCTGGAGAAGCTCGTGCTTGTAAAACATGCTTCATCAGCGTCAGCAGTTGGTAAGACGTAACCCTCAACATCAGCTTACCCTGAGTAGAACCTGCACATGTGATGATAGCTCTCCATACCTCCGTACATAATCGCCGCATCTCCTTGTTTTGCGATCCCCTCTTTTGCAACAGCCGGATCAACCCAGTCGGGGAAACCCCACATCTCCGGTCCTATCTTGCCCCATTCCACCGGCGCACTCGCGTGCTTCAGGACCGCTTCCTTGAACGTCTCGTTGAACTCTCCATCATTCAGAAAAACATAGGGGTAGTGGAACCAGCGGTTGAAGTGCCTTTCTATCGACTTCATGGACTGTATCACGCCGTCCAACTCCTTGTTTCTGGCAAGTACGACGAACGCCGCGTTGGCTCTTGGTCCGTTGACCTGGGGTTCGAGGCAGCCAGTTACGAATACCTTGTCGTGCTTTTCGCTTATTTTCCTGTTCCCGTCAGCAATTGTACGGATATTGCAAAGCTAACGGAGGTGACTGTACCGTATTTGAGGTGGAGTGCCAGCAGGCATCATGAGCCCACCGGAGTCTCGATGCCGCAGAATAAGGATTAGTATTACTATTATCACAATGGTAGGAAATATGAGAACGATGCCGAGCGGTATGGAAATGGCCGAATTTCCTTTTAAGCGTACTCTTCGACGGAAGACAGAGAACCGCGGATATCTCTCCTCGACGCGACGGGAGGCATGGTCGATTCTGTCCAGAGTCCCTTGCGAGGAAGGTAGCCTTCCAGATATTCTGTCTAAGAAGCTCATTCTCGAGCTCTCGCCCACAAACGCAAAACGTCCCCTCTAGCAATCCGTCTGCCAACGATATATATTTCACCCAGACCTATCGGAAGTCGAATTGGAATGGGAATAAGGTGGCTTTGAAGAGGTGGAGACCCGGGTCGAAATAGGGACACGAAGCGGATAACGAGCGACGGAAGAGGAAGGTAGAGAACCGCGGGGAGGACTTGGGAGCTCCAGTCATACGCGAACTGTTTTCAGCACGTTCGGCCGTGGATATGTTATACAGAGATTCGTAGATTCGGATAGGCAGGTCGAAGGAGCGCTAGGTTCGTTCGGAAGGTTTTCAGTCTCGAGGGGTTGGCGTAGATCAAGGCCAGGGGGGTGTAGGAGGTGGACACGCTCGTGCCATCCAGGCTGGTGACGCCGTCGTAGGTGTGTAAATGTGTGATGTGCGAACGGGTTTGACAGACCTGCGCGCAATGAATGATACGTAGCACAGCAGACTGTTGGGCGGGCTGAATAGATCTTTGGCAGAAACCGACGTTGGGATGCGATGCGACCCGGCGCAACCCCCGTCACGGATGCACCGCCAAGAGATTTAATTGCACGCGAGATCGTTTGCGCCACCCGCGTCTTAGCGCCTGCCGACTGGTCCTCTCATACCATCATCACTCTTCCCCTTGGACGACAACAACAGCGAAACACGGCATCTCCTCTCTCCGCAGGAAGAGGCAGGTTTCCTGGCCTAGCTTAAACTCGACGTCTAAGCCTCTCAGCCTCTTCTAGGCGGGACTGAGCCCTGGCCGGAACACGCAATGGGATTCAAAGCGAAGGATCTCACTTACGGTACGCACTTGTCCACAGAACTACCAGTCATTGAAGCCATACTCACCTATATACAGATGCGGCGCAGCCTGCTTTCCTCCAACGCCTGCGGGGCCAGATCGCTGGCGACGGATCAGCGCGACCGGAGCCATCGATTCCTCGGAATAAGAAGCTGGCGCGAGATGACGAGGAGGATGCTCCCACATACGTCCTCGAAGACACCAACGAGTCGCTCACCAAAGCTGAATACGAAGCTCTCATTTCCGGAAAAGATGGAGCTGCCAGTGAAGACTCTGCTCCGCTGACCGTCGAACACAAGGAACCGCCTTCTCAGCCAAAGGAGAAAATTGCCGAAGTTGGAAAGCCTTCGAAGAAGCGGAAGGCTGCGAAGATTATCAGTGCCGAGAATGAAGATGAAGGAAGTGCAGAGAAATCTGAGGCGAAAGTGGTCAAGAAGCCTAAGAAGAAGGCCAAGGCTGTGAAACTGACATTTGGAGATCAGGAAGACGGTGGATGATGTCAAAGCGCGGAATGCTACGCGCGACCTCGTATTGGAACAGGGCTAAGATACATGCATAGAGGCACACCATGCTTGACATAGCCCGCAGTTGCCATCTGGGTTAACCCATGGAGACATTGGACCTGGTGGCTATCCAGCTCTTCTGAACTTTGCGCTTCGGAGACCACGAATCTGCACCTCAGAGGTGGTTCCCCAACTCATACCCTGACCGTTGCGAGGCGCCCTTCATACTCTCGAAAGAGATTAGGATTTTATCCTTTCTTTACCAACGTACTCCAGGGAATGGTCATTCCACCTCAGTAGTCGAGTATCGGTGTATTGAACGGCTCCGGCGCATCGATGTCAAGCGCCAGCGGGCCAGTTTCGGTCGACTTGTGCGGCCAAACGAAGTAGCTCCTTGGGTCTTCCGGTGGGATTACGTTCGTTCGCCCAATCAGCCTCCTCAAGCTCTCAATGGCAAACTCGATCACAAACTCCGTGGGGAATTCGAACTGGGTGCGCATGAATCTATCCCTCTCCATTTGGTCTATGCACATATCCCGGAAGAATCTGCGCAACTCGCTCCTCGGTAGGGTTCGCTTGTAGACATGGGCGATCGTACCAGGAAGGGTATTCCAGTTCGGTTCGACGTTTTCCTTCCGTTTCAACCACATTCCGACCATGACTGTATTCTGCAATTCCAACATCTAGACCATGAGCATGGCAATAAAGGAATAGCCGTAGGTGTGCTCGTGTACTACCTGACACCTCTCGGCCATCACCCACAGGTCGCAGAGTTCCTCCCAACTTGCTGCTTTTCGTTCGAGTGAGATATGTCTCGTATAGACAAACGAAAGCATATCAACAAAAACCTCTGGGTCGTCTTGCGATAGGGTCAGGTGCTTAGGCTCCGGATCTTCGAATCGATCTATGGCGACTCAGTATCCCAACCGGATAGGTCTGCGCAGTAAAACGTGCCTCTCAAAAGCTTATCGAAGACCGGGGAATGGTCACACAAGAGCGTCACATGCGCCACAAGTGGCAGGCGGGATGGTCCAACATATAGATGGACGATGCCGCCAGCGAAGATGCTGTATGGGTTGTCAGTAATACGGAAAACGTGTGAGACAGTAGTCCTTACCTGAGACCAAGGGGAGCTGCCATGGTGGACGAGGTGGGATTTCAAATCCAGCGTTAGTTCACGCCATAAACACTCGGGTACCTAGATACAAATCCATTCAACTTGTAAACAAATGATCACGTGATGCCAAGCAGTGGCCAAGGCCAATCTGGCATGCCTAGAGCACCTCACGCTGTGTCAGAGCCGGGAAGCATCCTTTCCTACATTAATTTCAATATAATGCTTCGGTGTATCGTGTTTCTTCTTGCAGCGCTGCTATCATGTAATCCGTCCATTGCCACTGTCACACCCATGATAACATGGGTCGAAGATGGTTATAACTTCATCGCAAAGCTCCCATGCGTGAGCTGTCCTTTCTTATATCAGGATACGTCAAAAGGAGAGGACCAACAATGGTCTGAAAGAAACGCTGCCAACTCCCTGGTACGTAGGAACCTTCACGAGTGTTCATTTCCGAGTCTTTATTTCTACACCTACCTTCAAATGTCATGTTATATAGAGAACCACCCATTCATTATCCAAATTCCATTCTGCATGATTCTTACAAAACCACCAGCTCCTAAACATCAGTCTCCCCTACATCACCCCAACCCTCTCCATCAATCAAGTCACTCTCCAACCACCCCACGCCTCCACCAAACTACCCCTAATCTACGCCCCACAAGTCTATCACGACTTCTCCAGTACAGAACTCTCCACCCTCATCTCTTCAACCCAACTCGACATTGCCGGCAGCGTCTCCTTCGGCCTCTCCTACGCCTACTCCATCCGCCAGATTCCCGGCAAGCCAGCTCTCCTGTTCCAATTCGACGTCCTGGAAGTCGTATCTGATGTCCCTCCGGAACGTCCCGTGAGGTTCAAACTGCAGGGCTCAACGCAACCCATGTTGCAAGTTGTCCTTCTGCAGAAACCGGTCATGTCAGCGGCGGATTCGGATTCCGCCTTTGAGATTGTGCGAGCGGAGCTCGTACAGAGGGCGGATGCCGCCACCACACCGGCAGCGGCGCAGCGAACGATGATTTTCTCCGAGTGGGATGCGTTTGGGAGGAAAGGAACGGCTTCGCATGCTGCAGCTTCACTCACGTCTTCGTTGATCAATTACCTGGATTCTGGGATCTGGGCGCTGTTTGTTTTTCTGTTTGGGGTTATGGCGCTGTTTGTTGTGGTGTGTCTGGTGTGTATTTGCGGGTGCGACATGTGGTCTGATGACTATGAGAGGGCGCAGCATGGGAAAGCGAGGGACGGGAAGAGGCGGGGTAGGGATGTGGAGAGTGGGAAAGAGAGGACGAAAGCCAGGGGGAGATTCAAGACGCCGGAAGAGTTGGGGTTGTTGGGAAGAGGGAGGGTCGTTGGGGTCGGGAAAAGTGATTGAGATGTTGTAGGTTGCATTGTTTATTTGTTCATGTACGAATAGCATCCGGGATTGGTACGGTCGCGAAAAACGATAAGTATACTCTATAATTCATGTGCGAAGCTCCCCATCCCATGCCATGCTAGAAAGCCAACTATTGAAATCCCCGAACGCCAAATGCAATCTTAGGATATGAAAAGAAGATATCCTTAACACCAACGCCATGCAACTCGCGAATGCAGTCCAACCCTCCCGGCCGTATACTTGCTCAGTGCTCACCCTCCGTCGTGAACCCGTTTGCGTCCAAATCGTTCTGTAGAAGGGTCAAGAGATCAGCGTCGTTGCCATTGAGGCAAAGATCTGCCTCCGGGCTTGCTGCAAGATTGTGCGGGCTATCCCATGAACCAGTCAGCTTTCTCACAGACAAGATATCAAACCACTGCACTTACCTCTCTTGTTCACCTCCCTTCTTCTCACCCTCTCCCTTACCCAGAGCCTCCCGGATCATCTCACACCCTCTCAGTCCTTTATCCCTATCGCTCACATCCTGCAACTTCAAATGGCTCTCCATCTTGTCCACCAACTTGAGCACATCATCATTGCTCTGCAGCTCACCCCCATCTCCAATTCCTTGCTCACTTTTTCTCCCTACAGACGTCGATAAGACAGCCATGGCCCCGATCTCAATGACCTTGGCACTCGTACGAAGTTGCTCAGCGTGAGACATACGCGTAATACGTGGGCCGGTGAGTTGGACCCGAGTATTTCGCCCTCTCTCCATCTCCGGATCCAGCACCCCCACCGATGAAGATACCCCCTTGGGTTTACACTCCCGGGACAAAGGAGTCCCAATACTCGTGTACGTCCTCATAAAAACCCCAGGTGGATTTAACTCTCTCACCAGCGCTGGGCCACCTGATATATCCATTTCCAGCGGCGTGCTTGTTGGTGGGTTACTTCTGCGCTTCTTATGGCCCGGTCCTTGCCCACTCTGTCTTGCATTCTTGTTGTAAGGTCCGAGCCGCGAGTTGCCGTTGTCGCTTTTGTGGGTACTGCCACTCTTTTTGCTCATAACCCCGTGTGTGTCGTCAGGGGTAGCAGATACAGCTCTCCGTGATGGATGCTGCGTAAGAAAGCCATGACCATACGTTGCTGCTATGCGATCTGCGTCACTTTGGCTCAGTGAGCGTCGATGAAGGGGTTGGTTCGTGCGGCTGAGGTGCGGGTATCCGCCAGCAGCGGGTGGACGGAGATGAGTATTGTTCGTCGTGGAGCGGCAGAGCAGCGGTCTGTGAGAGGAAGTCGCATTGGAGTTGGAAAAGTCTATCGGATGATGGTTTTGGATTGGGTAAGGGTGCGGTGTTCCTGGCGCTGGGGTGGACGGATACGTGGCTGCGTGGAGGGAGGAGGCATATTCGTGGGTATCGTTGAAGCCAGAGTGCTCAGGGGTTTGACAGACGCTGGAGGTGTTGCTGTAGGGGGCGGTCTCTGGGAAGAGAGAAGAGCCGAAGTCGAAGTTTGGGAGAATGTCATTGTTGGTGGATGGTGTTTGAGATGGCGTGAGATACGAATTGGCATCGTAGGAACCAAAAAGATACCCGTTATCCGTGGAGCCCAGCTGCTCCAAAGACGAAATGGTGTCGTGTTCGAAAGCCGTCGAAAAGGCATCATTGATTCCTTCAGGGGGAAAGTCCGTCGTACGTTGAGACATGCCCATATCACACCATCCGTCTCCTTTCGATCGGCTCATCATCGATCGACAGCAACAGGGGTTGTGATGACTGTTACACCAGCGGCGTAGATTGTACGAGGCGAGATTCCCTGATATAGTCGTTCCTTTTGCTTTCCTGCTTTTCTTGGTGTCTGGGCTGAGACAGTTAGGGCAGACAGTTTGTTGTGTTGGCAGGTGGCGCTGGAACTTCTGGATGCGAAACGGGTACCTGCATGTCAGTGCGGTGAGATGGCCAATGGTGAGGAACATGGATCAGAAGGAGATCGAACACCGCAGAAAAGGTCAGTTTTGGCTGAGATATTGGCAAATATATTGTGTTGGGACGTCGTGGTTGGTAGAAAAATACGGAATTGATTGAGCAAGTCGGTGAGTGAATTGCTCATCTGAATTACTGAGAGCTGAATAGTCTTTCACGACGGATTAGAGTTACCTCCTGTCATGAAAAGGAAGCAATGTTGATGAGTGAGCGAGGTTGTTCGACCACATACGACAATACCTGCAATACTCCTTTTCCCTTGCGCCCCGGTAAATGTAAATGCAACCCTCCAGCCCACTTTTGCCGCCGTCCACCTCTTGATATGTCCCATATAATACAATTTACACAACATGTTGTACAGCGCCGAAAGCACACGGCTTGGAATTTTCTCACGACTTCGGCCCATCCTTCTTCTCACTCTCTTCGCTGCCCTTCTTTTTATCCCAATTCCACACCTCCCACACCTGATCCAAAATCATCCCGGTATACCCTTTGCCCTCGGCTAACGCCTTCCTCTCGGCTTCCAACCTCCTCTCCTTCCACCCTTCCTCCTCATCTCCCATCCACAACCTCTGCAACACACCCTTCGGCTTCTTCCCAGCAGGAGGTTCTCTCCCCTCTCGAATTGCCTCTTGCATCTCCTTCCTCCGCCGCTCCTGTTCTATCCGCTGCTGCGTCTCAAGCGCCTTCTCCGTCGGCAGCGCCGAAAAAACTCCCGGTTTCTCGGTGGAGCTAGAGCCATACATCCACTTCGGAGTTACATGATGCACGATTCCGCGACCCGTGTACGATGTGGATAGATAGTCCGCGGAGAGATATGTTCCTACGCCGAGTGCGAAAGTGTAGAGGTCGAGCTTGCGCGGTGGGAGGAGGGCGATGGCGGGACAGACGATGACGCCGCCGATGGCGACTGTGCGGCGGAATTTCTCGAATGATTTTTGATTCTCGAGGGCGAGGCGTTGCTCGGGAGTTAAGGGGGGCTGAGGCGTTGCCATTGTGACGGGTGGGTTTGAAGATGTGAGGGTTGTCGCATCTACGAAAGTTGATGGATGTTGCGGAGGGTTTAGCGTGGGTCGGTTAGAGTTGCCTTGGTTGGAAGCTATCACATCTTAAATGGACTACACGCCATCACTCAATACAAAGTTTGGATTTAGGTATGATGTTAATCACTACGTGAGCATGAGCCTGTAAAATTGGACAATACAAGGACGGAAACGTATGAAAAACCACGCATGGGCTTGAGCAATGCATGCCGTCTTATTAACAAAGATCCCGGGAGACTTGTTCCTTTCATGTGCCTTATAAACCCAATCTCGTCTACAACCCATCTCGATCGCTCGCTGGCTCCTCGCTCCTCGCTCACAAATAAAAGAGAATGCACAGTTGAATACACCGCCTACCAGGTCATCATGTCTTCGGCTTCAGATGGTCTCAGCTCTTCCAAGGGTTGACGCCCCAAGTCAAGTCCCTCGATCCACATTTGGAACCACCAGTAGATGGTATAACCAAAAACCTTCCACTCATCACTAGACCTGTTGGATATAATTCGCCGGCACACTTCTCACGACCCCATCCTTCTCCACATCCGCCCATCCATCACCGGCATCCATATTGATCAGCACAAATCTCTCCCCCTCGCTCATGCTATGCTCCGCCTCACTCTGCGCTGTATATTCATACATTGCTTCCACGTATTTCAATTTCTTCGCCCCTCGCTTGGGGGCTACGGCGGGGCCTTTCTTTTTCCCAGTGGGCATTGTGACGCTGCCAGCTAGGGAGGCAGACGAGGCGGAGTAGGTTGAGTCTGGGCGATTAGGATGTTGCGGTAGGGGTGGCGTAGAGGGAACGGTCTCGACATATGAGGCTGGGACAAGGCCCTCTTTGGCGCCGGCGCGGACTTTCATCCAGCCTGAGCCGTCTATGCAATGTTAGCTAGGGTTGCGAAATCGTCGGCCTATGAGACTCACCATCAGGCTCCAGGATCGTGATATCCCTGCCGTCAGGGACCGTAATTTCACCCTCTCCATTTTGCTGATACGCATATAGCATTCTTCCCTTTTGTTCAGAAGCCGAAGGCGCGGTCGAGGACGCATCGATATCTTCCGGCTTGATGTACTGCGTAGGAGGAGGCGCTACTATACGATTTCTCCTCGGTGCAGGCGCTGCTTTCTTCTCGGGTGCTTCCTCCGTCGTCGGCGACATATTTCCGGAGATGGATCGGTGTGCCGTCGCAGAGTACCCTGAACTCAAAGTATTCAAGGAATTTATTGTATCACTCCGGGTTATTGCGGGCTTGCTTGACTGTGCATCCTGTGCGTGACCGTTCGCAGGGCCGGACGCCGTGCTATGTGCCGCCTTTTGCCTCTCGTCCTTTAGCTTCTTACGCTCTTCTTTCGTCTGTTCACCCGGACAGTCTGCGGGGACTTTCAATTCGCATTTACTGTGGCATGTATACCCGCAGTCTTTGCAATCGAAGCCTTTCGCAGACAAACCCCATATCCGATCGCCACATAAGTCGCAATTTGTAGGGATCTTGAAGGTCTGCGACTTGAAGTTGTGGTTCCGTGCCCCCAAGCTCAGGTCTCCTACAGCAGTGGTGATGGTGGATACCTCTACTTCAGCGCTGACCTTCTGCCGCTCGGTCTCATGCATACTTTCCTGAAGAGAGAATACGGCTCGAACTATCTCCACCTCGTCCCTCTTGTCCTTCCCTTCGCGAATATTCTGTCGTACTTTCCTAGCTCCCTCAACTTCTCTTCGCTTTTTATCTAGATCACGTTTGTATTCCGCCAAAGATGCTTTTGTTTTAGTCAAAACATTCCGAAGAAAGACTGCTGCAGAGTCGTCCGTTGCAAGGTTGCCATCGTCAAGCCACACGGGACTCGGCTCAAACTGGAAATCCGCGGGCTCTTGCCAGGGGCCGGCGTTGTGTCTGACAAACATCATGGAATCCAGCCGTGGATCGTTCCGAGGGATTTCAGCGGACAGGTGCTTGAGATATTCGGTACTCCGGGTTAGGGTCGAAGTCTCAATCTGGGCGGCCAGAGACCAGATATCGTTCAACTTCTGGACACGGGTTTCGGAAAGGTCTTGAAGGCTCTAGGCGAGATTAGCAACGACGTGAGATCTTCGAATGTATGCGTACATCTAGCAGTTCAGGGACGTATTGATGATAGTACATCTCCTTTTGCTTGTTCGTCACGTTTACGCTGATAATATATGTGTTCTGGTCCAGGTCAGAATGTGCCACGCGATCCTGATATATGCCCTTTACCTTTACATTCCGCATCTCAAGCTGCTGCTGTTCGAAAGCATTCCGTGCCTTCTGTTTGCCATGGTCAAAGGAGGAATCGATCTTCTTCCGGCGATTCTCCACCTCTTGACAGACACCGTCATATTTGCCTTTCATCTTCCGCAAATCCGCATATGTACTATCCCGCTCCTTCTCCAGCTTGGCAGCGTATTCGGTATGGTATTTCCGGAGTTCCTCGTAGCGGCCGGCGAGGACCTTGAGAGGGTCGGCTAGATTAGAGACGAGCGCTGTGGCGAACTGTTCGTGTTCGGAAGCTCGAGATTCGAGGGTGTTCAACTGGACGCCCCATGTGGTCATAGACGCGCTATAGTCCGAGTCCCTCTTAGCATCATTCCCATTGATATAGGGCTTCATGACCGTACCTCTCGAGGGAGCCTGGGGTTACAGTCGGCGTGTCGCCCACACTCAGGCTGCTCGTCTTTTTGGCCTTCTTCTCATAATACTTCTTCGCTAGCGCATTGAGCTTCTGTGCATATTCCTTCTCTATTGCGCTTCGTTCTCGGTAGAACTGCTGAATATCGTCTAACCAAGCTATACCGCCGCCGACCTGCCATCATGTCTTAGCGCTCGTGTGCGGACGAATATTGAGAGAGAGAATGCTGGTCTGTGTTGCTCTGCCATCGGAAGGACGTACCCAAGCGTTCACTGTCTTAAACCCATCCTACGCGTGCACGTTAGCAAGCTAAATTTAGACAGGTATTCCGAGATGGTACCTTCAATTCCGCTCCAAATTGCGGGGCGATTTCAACCTCCATGCTTACGAGGCGGCAGTGAACACGAGGAGGGAGCTGGATCTAGCTGGACGCATGGCATAGAGGGAGGGTGGGCGTAGGGGGCCGGGATGTCTGACGGATAATTGTGGAGTGGCAGTGAACGCGGAGAGGTTGCGTGGTTGGGCAATGGTGGGGTTCGCGCTCACGCCGCCTGCAGGACAAGGGGGGAAAGCCGCTGCCCGTTGTATAACGAAATCTGAATAGAGCTGCTTTGAGCGCAGAAGCGAACTAAAAGCAGGGCCATTGTGCACTCAATGATTATAGACAGCTCATTGACACTTTGCAATACTTTAAAGATCTTCATTCTGTTCCAGGTTTGAATATGTTTCCCTAGTGGACATTTCACCTCCTGCTGCTGCACTAGTCGTAACAGGCTAGCGCCTCCAGCCACAGTAGCCACAATTGCCCCGCGCCACCGGACCCAGACCTGTGGAAAGCTCTCACAATGGGGCCTTGTTGTCTTTCCTTCAACTTCTCTCCACAAAACCGCGACAAAGCTACGACCTTCCACCTGTTTGTTCGGTCGGACTCCAGCCCTTTAAACAGTCCAGCGGCCCTCTTTCTAAACGGCTTCACTCCATCATTCCACCTCCGTTAACTCCCGGCGCAATCCCAAGGATACTTGATCGCACTCTAGAAGGCTCTCACTGCTAGCACGATGTCTTCAACGGAGGCGGCTGCAGCCACGACACCTCCCAAGGGCCCCGAACCTTCGAAAGCACCGGAGGACGATAGCGTTGCGAAGGCGCAGGTCGACGGCGCTGCGCCAGTCCAGAATGGATCCGCACTGCAAGAGCCCGAGGCGGACGTTGAGGTTACGCTCGCAGACATGCAGCAGGACCCCGAGAATCCGCTGTTCTCTGCGAAGTCGTTCGAAGAGTTGAATCTGTAAGCCTCGTGCGTGGCTCTGTATGCATGCAATGGTGTGCTGACAATGTCTCGACAGGAAAGAGGAATTGCTCAAAGGCATCAAGAACATGGGTTTCCGAAAGCCCTCCAAGATCCAGGAAAAGGCGCTTCCACTCCTCCTCATCAATCCTCCCACGAACATGATTGCACAGTCACAATCCGGAACCGGCAAGACTGCAGCTTTCTCGCTCAACATCCTCTCGCGCATCGACCTTAGCATTCTCGCTCCTCAAGCCTTCGTGCTGGCACCCAGCCGAGAGCTTGCGCGCCAGATCCTAGGAGTCATTACACACATGGGGCAGTTCATGGAGGGGCTGGTTACCATGGCCGCAATCCCAGATACCACCAAGCGCAACCAGAAGTATGATGCACATGTCCTCGTCGGCACGCCCGGTACAGCGATGGATGCTATCCGGCGCAGGGCCATTGACACTAAGCACATGAAGATTCTGGTTCTTGATGAGGCTGACAACATGCTCGACCAGCAGGGTCTCGGCGAACAGTGTACCCGTGTCAAATCGTAAGTCTTCCTCCGAATGAGGTTTATCCTGCATACTGATGTTCGTAGGATGCTCCCTCGGAACATTCAGACCGTCCTCTTCTCCGCAACCTTCCCCGTCCATGTCGTTGAGTATGCTCGGATGTTTGCACCGAACGCGAACGTCTTGACGCTGAAACATGAAGAGCTCACCATTGCGGGTATCAAGCAGCTTTACATCGACATCGACAAGGACAGTGACAAGTACGCGACTCTTCTCAAGTTCTACGGACTCATGGAGCAGGCTTCCTCGATCATTTTCGTGCGCGTAAGTTGGGATCCGGAGCTTGCCGTTTCCAAAGGCTAACAACATCAGACTCGTCAAACTGCCGAACAACTTGAAAAGCGCATGGTCGCAGAGGGCCACAAGGTCGCCCAACTCAGCGGCGCACTGGACGGAGCAGAGCGTGATAGAATCATCGACCAGTTCCGCAGCGGACAGGCCAAGGTGCTCATCACCACCAACGTGCTCGCCCGCGGTATCGACGTGCAAACGGTGACCATGGTCATCAACTACGTAAGTCACACACAAGCAATCTGAATCTAAGCCCCTTTCTAACAAGCCCAGGATGTCCCAACCATGGCCAACGGCCGCGACGCTGACCCCGAGACCTACCTTCACCGCATTGGTCGCACGGGTCGCTTCGGGCGTGTCGGCGTTGCCCTGACGTTCGTCCACGACAAGCAAAGCTGGCAGCAACTCAATGATATTGCGAACTACTTCCAGACCGAGCTGGAGCCTGTGGACACGAATGATTGGGATGCTGTCGAGGAGCTAATCAAGGGGATCATTACGAGCGCGAGGGCGGGCAAGTCGACTGAGGAGATGGTGAAGATGCATCACTAGATTGGAGAGGAGGTGCTGAACCTGCATGGCTGAGTACATGCGAGAAGGCTAATGGCTAGGAGGGATCTTCATGGTAAGGGAGGGAAAACTGCGACAGTGTGCATATAAGGGCTAGATTAAGTCCAAGTGGTGGGTGCGCTGGAGAAGACGGCGCGGAACAGGAGCGAATTCATTCAAGATACCCTCAAAATCATAAATACTCTGTGCGCTTTGTGACTGGGCGGACTTGCCATTCAAGCTGGTTCGAGCCTACACTATATGGGATATGTCTTTCAAAAAGGGGTAATTACGTAGCGATGTGCGATATGCCCACATCTATATCCGCATTTTCACACGACAACCATGATGCGGTTCTCGAAATAAATAATGCCAACCGGCTTCGACCTCTCGGAAGCCTCTCCTTCGCCAACTGCTCCACCTATCCAAATCCAATTCCCCCACCCACCACCCTCCTCCACACTACCGCTCAAACACCCCCGGCGCCACACTCAAAATGACCACCAAACTCGCAATGATCAGTCCCCCCGCCACCCCGGCAACCACCAACACGCTGCCCCTACTGGCGGGGAACTTGCCCCTAATAACGTAATGCTGCGCCTCAAAGTAGCGATGGAACCCAATGAACAGGATCAGGACGGCGACGGCGATGAAGGTTGCGCCGAGGGGTTTGCCTACGTGGCGGAGGCGCGTGGCGGCGTTGGAGGCGAGGACGACGTCCGGGGAGGCGAGGGACGGGTCTTGGTGGGCGATGGTGGTGTTGAGGCGGAAGAGCTGGGTTATGGCGATGCCGATGGAGGCGAAGGAGAGGGAGGTGCGGAGCCAGGCTAGGAAGGTGCGTTCTGGGGGCGTGTTAGTTTGGGGTATGCGGAGAGGATGGATGGATGGGTGGAGAGATTGCGTAAAGGGGTGTTGGTAACGATTGTCCATGGGAGGAGCTTGTAGGGATAGAGAGTGTCGAATACATACCCAACGCTAAATGATCCCTCGCAACACTCCCCTTATTCTCCAGCTCTATACTCCCGTACTTCTCGATCCACGCCCGCCATTTCTTCGTCTCCTTCCTCACTGTAGCCACGGCCGCACGCTCCGCCCCAAACGCTTCCGTCTCGTCCGCCTGCCCGCGCCCTTGCGGTTTCGAGTTCGCGTTCTGCTGCCGCGAGCGCCGCGGTTCTTCATCCGTATCCTCATATTCCTCGTACTCCTCCTCTTGTCTACCGTTCTTCCCTCTTCCTTCGACTTCCTCCCGCCGTACCTGCCCGTCTCCTGCTTCCCGCGTACTTATTTGAGGAGATATCGCCTGGTAATCCCTCTCCCCGCCTTTGAGATGCTGCATTATCGGCGCGGACTCGTCTGCCGAATCATGTTGTGTCTCCGCTTCTCTGCGTCTCGAGGTGCCGATTCGTTTGCGGTTGTTACTGCTGCGGCTACTGCTCGTTGCACTGGTGCTACTGCTGCTTCCTGACGCTTGCATGGTCGTGTCTCGGGTGGGAGGACGTGGGCGAATTGAAGGGCTGGTGGGTTGGGAATGGGTATCTCGTGGAGTTTGTGTGGGGGAAGAGGTTGGGATTGGTTTGCTAGAAGGGGAGGAGGAGGACGTAGGTAGGTCGTTTGTGTGCGATGTCAGCGGATGTTCTGGAGCAGTGGTCCCAGTGTCGTCCTCGCGCTCAAGCTTCTTTGTCGTGGTCGCATGGGGAGAGGTCGGACGAGGGGACCCAGAAGCAGTATCCACATATGTACTTTGACTTTGCGCACGCGCATCCGATCCTCGGCCTAGATCCGTATCTGCATCTACTGCATCTACTGCATCTGCATCCGTAGGGCTAATATCCCCTCGTGCAGCCGCACCCGCAGGCGCATGTGCAGCGGGTTCGGGGCTCACGCGCCCGTCTGAGGAACGCCGAGCTTGGCTTCCCATTGCGGTGGGAGCTGGAGCTGGAGCTGCGCTGGCTCCCAGGGCCCCAGGGCGCTGGAAGGGAGTGGGATGTCTTCATCGGAGGCGTTAGTTGCTATCCATTGACAGGTGCGACGGCGGAGGGTTGCGTGGGAGGCGTGCGTGGGAGTGGGTGGAGCGGGAGGTTCGTGATTTGGTGGACGATTGACGCAATGGAGGTCGCACAGGGGGGAGATGGGAGAACTTACAAGAGGAGGACTCTAATAATGAGTGACGTAAGAAGGGTAAGGGTTCGTGGGTATTGGTGCTGCGCAAGCAGAACTTAACCCATTCTTTTGCTCTGAATTCGATGTATCTTCAGGAAGGTGATTGTGCCTAGATATGCACGTTGGGGTCACATTGTCACGCACGCTTGCTGGGCATGGATTTGGCTATGGACTGTTCCGCCCCCGAGAATTACACCGCAACGGAACCCTCCCTAGAGGCCTTTCATCCGAAATGCCTTCTCCATTCAAGCATCATCCACAAAAAAATGTCATATCAACTCGATTGGATTGTTTCTGCGCAATCAACGCCAGCATACATTTCTCTCTCTGGATATAAGACATGATGATCCATATGCAATGTTCTAGAAGCCCCATGGCACCCTGTCTGGCAGGGAGATTACTCCGTATATGTGGGAAATAATGGAATCAGAAACGCCTGTAGAACGCCTCCTTATGACCAAGGGGACACGCCCGCACTATGTGCGGACAGCGATAACAACGCCAACGTTACAACAATGTTGTTGGGAAAGGGGATTTTCACTCGTTATAGTGGTATACCTGTCCGCGCATTAGCGATTCGTCGAAAGTCGGCGGACGAACAAGCACTCACAAGATAATTAGGGAGACCCCAACTCTCCCAATTCAGCCGGCTGGCCATCTTCGCAAACCCCTCCGTTTCGATCAGGTGGTAGAACGGGAAAGCGGGGAACATGGCGCCGTCCCTATGCACCTCTGCCTTTACGAGAAGCGTTCCTCCTCCTACACCATCCAGCTTCACTTTCGTGCCTGGGTCGGCGGTAGGATCGTACATGTAAGCCATTAGGGTGCGGTAGGTGGGCAAGTCCTTGTAGCCCTCAACAATAATGTCGTCCTTGCCCATCTTGGCGGCCAGCTCTTTGGCAGTGGGGCTGTCGATCCAGTTGTTGAAGTCGTAGGGCCGGATATCGTTGGCCTTCTTTTCATCGTTGTAGAAGCGCTGGAAGACGTTTGGTGCGATAATGGGCACATCATACGCAGCTAGATCCTGGATCAGAGAAGGTGGATACTCCACTATATCTGCATCCATCCAAAGAATCCAAGAGGTGGTCGGGCCCATGGTGGTGAAGAGGAGGGAGTTCCGAGCCTTGGCCATGGCGGCCCTTCTCACTTTCTGATTCTCCAATTTGTGTCTTTCCTGCTCTTCCTGGGATACGAGCGGCGACTCCGTATCCTGCCGCAAGATAGTGACGCTGGCGAAGCGCTTGTTCTTCGGCCCCTTTTGTGTCTTCGTAACCTGCGCTTGAAGTTGCGCATATGCCTGATTTCCCTCCTTGGTCTTGGGGATAATGAACCCCAGCGAGATGAGCTCGTGCGGGTAACTGAGCTTGAGAAGGCTGTCCCAATACTCTTGATAGAAGCGCGCTAGCGGGGTCAGGATCAGAACAGTTTCCTTGTTCTCAATAGGTGTCCTCGACGTCGTCAATTTGTTCATATAATAGTGTACGACTGGCGGAGGCGCTGCCGGCTCGTTCGATTTCGATTTGCGGAAGGGGAGAGAGGGTGGTGATAACACATTGGCGGCGGCGCCGCCTGGCTTTCCCGGGGCGGGAGATGCACCGCCATCGCCGCTGGAAAAGAAGAAAATGAAGAAGCCAATACACAGGATACCGGCAAGGACCAGAGTGATGGGGTTCTGGCGACGTAACGAGCGTGGGGGCATTGTGAAGAGAGGTATGGGCGAACCGGGGGTTGCCAATGGACGGGAGGGCTATGCGACGCGCATGAGAAGGGAGGATGGGGAGAGATGGCAGTATTTCTGGCCGCAAGCCTGGGTGAGTGGTCCACGAGGACAGCGCAGCGCGCGTTTTGGGGATAACGGGAAGCTGATGAGGAAGTCAAAATAGGAGAAATTGCCAGATGGTTAGTTACTCTCCCAAAGCTGCCGATCGATGGGACGCCGACGCCCTTACGTGGGAATGTGGGCTTAGTCATGCATCTCTCCGAGTGAAATCGCGTCTTGGCACCGTTGAAACTGTCCACGGGTACAACGGCAACGGCAGGGGAGACCAGCGATGGGCGCTTCCAATCGAACCTGGCTATGATACTGCGAGCAATCCGCCCATGGTTGCTCCCCAGGGAGAAAATTGGTGTCCGGCGCTTTCGACACAGTGCCATAGTCATTCCCAATTCCGTCCCGCAAACCGTGGGTACTAATGCAGAAGATTGACGATTGCAGCGAGCTAACTTGAGCAGCGTCCGTCTGACTTCATAAACTCGATTAAACCTATCGACCGTGGAGACTTCGATAGAGATCATGCTATCGTCCTTTTCCTGACGCCTGCGTTTGCATCATGGCTACACGACGATCACTCATTCCTACGGCCGGCGGTTGAAAGAGCGTTCAAAAATGTATTCCAAGAAACCTCAGCGCCAAAAACCACAGTTGTGAGCGCCCTAGTCGCGATTGTGGACAAACTCCCTATTCCGACTAGTTATAAAAGCCAACCCGGGCACGATATAATTGACGATAAGAGCAAAGCGGGCTCTTCAGTTTCCCCATGGAACTACATTGGGTACGACGGTTTCGCATACGCAACAGTCCCGACTGAGGATATCCAATGTCAAGAAGCCGCCGAAGGGAAAGCCCTCGGCTCAATTGGCTTTGCGACAACTCCGTATACAAGTGGGCTCCCGCTAGCCAATACCATCTTCCAGACCGGTTCTCCAACGACGATGTTTTGGACAGAATGGAGAAAGAGTGATACATCCCAGGATATACAACTCGTTTCCCAGAAGGTCCTTACCAGTGCTGTTTTGAAAACAGACCGGACGGCCATTCAGGGGGCACAGTCATCAGCCTCGTCTGTTCCACTCATCCCCTTGACGCCTCCACGCATTGTTGAGGCAAGCATGGGCAACATCGTCCGACGTATTCGAAGCGAAGAAGGAAAGAGTATGACCGCGTCTGAGGAGTTGGAATCGGTCGTACCGCAGTATTTCAAGGCCAGGAATGAAGCCCCGCGAGCCATGTCTGTGTGGGCTTTGGTCATTCCAAAAGATAGACTACAGGTCGTTAAAGATCGCTCAAATCGTTGGCTGGATCGGTTTAGAGGGGAACCCCCATACGAGACGTTCTGGACGTACAACTTCCCTGAACCGCGCGACGTATCCATTGCCCAGGATAGTCCCCTGTCCTATGGAGCACATCTTCGTAAGGTTCTTAGCGGTGGCGGCGGATGGGGCAAGAAGGCCGGCCTGCTTTCTTTGGATCCGTCTCCTGCTGGCGAGGAGGTTACTCGGTCCGCTATCCAGGAGGATGAAGACATAGAGGATCTGGCGACAGCCCTTGGGCAAGTGGTAGAGCCTGGCGATTCGATCCAGTTCTTTACGACTCCTCCCGCGCAAGGGCTTGGCATTGACAACGCAGAACCCAACATGCAGTCTGTAAACGCGAGCCTGGAAATGGAAGAGCAGCCTTCCACGTTGGCGTTTGGCACTATACCCAGCACGGTGGACGCGGACGAGGCAGGCTCGTGGCAGCACAAGGCCACCGACAACAAGAGAATCTACAAATTTTCAAACTTCTTTGGGGCGCTTACAGAAGGTGGCATGACCCTTAAATATCCCGACCATCAGAGACAGACAAAGCTTGACGTGCCGTACTCACGGATCTCTGTGTCGGACATGTATCAACCAAGCGGTACGGAGACGGAGGATGGGGACGCTGTACGTAGGCCCGAACTCAAGTAGATATAATAATGATCTCTAATGTCTCGATTGGCAGGTGTCCCCTTTCTCGTGGAGTCTATCAAGTGACATTCCCTTTCGAACCACCCTCCGCACCTCGGAGGCTCCATTTACTCCCTTGATCCGAAGACTCATGTATAGGACGCCTGTTCATCGAGCTTCCGCTAAACCTCCAGCTTCCACTAAACCTCCAGCTTCCACTAAACCTCCAGCTTCCACTAAACCTCCAGCTTCCCCTGAACCTTCAGCTCCCCAAGGACAGACGGACCGCATCTCGATCCGGAAACTGGACAGTACTCCCTTGATCCGAAGACTCATGTCTGAGACGGCTGTTCCTCGAGCTTCCGCTAAACCTCCGGCTTCCGCTAAACCTCCAGTTTCCCCTGAACCTCCAGCTCCCCAAGGACAGACAGACCGCACCCCGGTCCGGAAACTGGAGAGTAGGAGGCGGATCCGCCGTGTCATGTGGGAAACACAGGAAGAAGCGACAGAGCGTCGTCGGCGAGAAACCATTCCCGAAGTGCGCATTGGGGAAACGCAGGAAGAAGCGACAGAGCGTCGTCGGCGAGATATCCTTCCCGAAGTGCGCATTCGGGAAACGCAGGAAGATGCGACAGAGCGTCGTCAGCGAGAAACCCTTTCCGAAGTGCGCATTCGTCGATACGTACAAGGCCACATCCCCGAGAGCATACTGCTCGAGCGACGACTTCGCGGGATCCAGGAGGTCGTCTCCAACCAGGCGGAACAACACCTGTTCCCCATCCTCAAGACCTACATCTTCAGGCACGCCTACCGCGTCTCTGACACGGTCGATAATCTCCTCGACACAGGAAACTGGACCATCCGCCGCTATCGTCAGCGCCACCGCGAGTGGATCCGCAGTCTCAGGAAAGACCTCCGAACCAGCGAGGCCGAAATCCAGGCTCTCCACACCGAACTCGTCAAAACACTCCTCTCCATCTCGAGCTACGGTCCCTCGGGAATCTCCAACGCCAAAGTCGACGCCCAAATCGACGCCATCTCCCTCCGCACCTACCGCCTGCAGGACGAAGTCGACGCCGTCCTCGGACAAGTCAACCACCGCGCGGCACTCGCGGCCGCGACCAACAACTCCGCCATCGACACGTACCTGCTGCACACGATCGTGCGCAAGTGGCTCAGCGCGCTGGCGTGGGACTACGACCGGTCGGTCCCCCAGATGCGGATCCTCGTCGACAAGCTGAAGCAGCTGGGCGAGTTCAACCGGAATCTGTTCGTCTACTTCCGGCCGCGCGAGCGGACGTTTGTCCAGGATCGGTTGATGGCGCTGCAGGAGCAGTTCACCCTGGACGATACGCTGAAGCAGTTGCGGAGGATGCGGGCGCCGAAGGATATCTTCCAGGGGATGGGGCCGCCGGGGAGGATCCATTGGGATGGGAGGGAGATACGGACGGTTGGATATGTGCATGACCCTAGGATCGTCTGTTACGAGCCTCCGAAGGGGAAGTCTGAGGCGGAGGTGACGGAGTCGAAGAAGGAGTTGAAGGGGAAGACGAAGACGAGTAAGAAGAGGCAGGCGAAGAAGGAGTTGTGGGAGGAGATTAGTTCTTGGTTGGCTTGAGATGGAGAACTTGATACCCGATTGATATTTCACATAAACACAGCCCATCATGCCTGAAAGGGTCTTTGAAACTGTGGAGATTTTTTCAGCTCAAACATGACGGTCTCCTACCTTGAACCTGATTTTATAAAACCTTGCACCCTTTCCGTCCCGCAAGCTTAACCAGCCCACCACCCATGCCACGCCGATCTAGCCAGCCCTCCTGAAGGGAATCACAGCCTTCACAAAAACTTTTCAACATTTCCCCATTGAGTCAATATGTCATGGAACTCGTCGTCCTCCTCGAAAAGCCTGGCCTTCTCAGCGCCTTGCAGCTCTACATCTTCGACTTCGACAACGACTGGAGTCGCGGATTCGCAACCCCGAAGGCGAGGGTCAATGTTGTCCATGGAGCCGTCAACATCGCCAGAGACGAAGGCATCATCTTCTTCGTATCCAAACCCACGCTTTCTCTTCCTCTCCGCCTGCACGACAACATTGGGTACCGACGCGGCCGTCGTAGTAGGCTCGAGCTCGCCACACCAAATCCCAGAGTCCCACGAAGCTTCCCTCTCAAAATGGTTCGTAACGAGGCCAGAACCACAGACGGAGGGTTGGTCGTCTTCGTAGCCCCGCTCCGGCTGCCTTTCCTCACTGCCCTGTAAATCGACGTGGTGTACCGATGCCTCCGTGGCCATAGGAACAAGTCGTCCGAGCAGCTCACGACACCACATCTCCGAATCGAACGACGCTTGTTGCTCGAAACCGCTATGGCCATGGCCTGAACTGCCCGCCCACGCTCTCCCGGGTCCGAAAGAGGCCAACTGCGAGAGCGCCGTAGTCAAGTACCTGAACATCTCCCTCTGGGGCTTGGACACCACGCTGGACCCCACAAGAGCGAAGACAGTGACCAGCAGCACCGCCATCCCTTCCATCTCCCAGCTCCTTTCCATCCCGGGGCCTTCGAACCGCGGCAGTCGGGCCTGCAAGTCACTAGCAAGGTCATCCAGCATCCTACCCCCGTCGGCTTCTCCAGGCCACAGCGCCGCAGCCATAACAGCATGGAACAGCAATGGCCTTTCCGTACGCAGCCTCACCGCCGACCAGTCCTACGGGACCAGCGAGCTCGGGAAGTGGGTGCCCCTGTTGACGTACCGCTGCAGCAAGTCTTCTGCCTCTTCGGCGGTTAGGACGCCGCGCTCTACAACGTCGCGGATCGACGGATACATAGGCTCCAAGACGGGCTCCAAGACTGACCTCCTTTCCCTTTCCCTTTCCCTGTCTCCACCTCTTTCCCCTTCAACAACAGCAACACCGCCAGTATCTCTTCCATATCCATCACCGTTGCGGGGCCCCTCCGCTGCGACATCCTTCGTCCCCACCGCAGGAGCACCACCAGCAAGCAGGATATCAATAATCGTATCGATCTTCCTCTCCAGCGGACTGGGCCTGCGCGCGCCGCGATCACCATACTCGCAGATCCGTCCGGCCTCGACGCAGCGCTCGCACTGCGGTGCTTCGTCATCTCGTGTTGGGGGAAGCGGGTTGCATTTGTATTTGAGGGACCGACAGTGGTCGCAGGACTTCTCTGTGCGTTTGGGTTTGGGGGTTGGGTTGGGTTTCGGCATGGCGGGGAGGTGGGTGGATGGGTGGGTAGGTGGATTTTGTATTGAAAGAAAGAGTGTGTAGAATAAGTGAATGAGTTAATGAGTGTTTACCGTGCCGAAGCAGCTTTAGGTGTCGTGTAGGTACGTAAGTAAGGAAGTAAATAAGTAAACAAGGAATGGTGGAGTGTGTGCGGACGGACGGCGGACAGCGGCAGACATCATTAGGCCTTTTTCGCTGTGAGGGAGAGCAACGAGCCTGGGAAGGAAGGAGCGAAACTGTGACCATCTTCTAACCTGCCCAGTGGAGAAGGAGGATCCTGGCTAAGAAAGGAGGAACCTTGGAAGGATGTAAGAGAGGGTGTCGACAGAAGGCGCCACGATCTCAACCTCAGTCCCACGCCGGCGGCCATACTGTCTCCTCAGGCCTGGCCCTTTCCTGCACACCCCATAAGTCACGTCCCTCTTCCCATTCAAAAAGAATAGGACATTTGACTGTCCATTGAATCACACAGAGCTAGGGGAAAAAGGAACCTTGGTGGATGGCGAAAAAAACGGCAAAAACTAAGCTTGTGCCTAGAAAACCTTCTAGATTTTTTTGGGTATCCGGGTTTTTTACTTTTAAGGCAGACGCACTCTCGCCCCCAGGATTCGAACACAGCGTCCTCGCGTCGTGGCCCTCTTCCAATGTGCAATTCTTAATGGGGATAGACCATACTCAGCTAGCGTGTTGAATACTGTTAGAAAGAAATAATTTTATAATTTATAAAGGC
>JAFHBW010001013.1:0-10036 GCA_019022765.1 Westerdykella sp. P71 | reverse complement strand
GGAGGAGGAGGAGGAGGTGGTGGTGGTGGAGGCACTCCATTAGTCGGGGTATTCGTGGGTCCAGGGGGCGGCGGTGGTGGAGGTGGAGGCGGAGAGGGAGGAGTTCCTTCTGTAGGAGTAGGTCCAGGAGGGGGAGGAGGTGGTGGAGGTGGAGGCGGAGGGGGAGGAGTCCCTCCTGTAGGGGTAGGTCTTGGAGGAGGAGGAGGAGGTGGTGGTGGTGGAGGTGGAGGCACTCCATTAGTCGGGGTACCCGTTGGTCCTGGGGGTGGAGATGGGCCTCCATTTGTGTTTGGTGGCACGACGGTAGCAACCGAACCCGGCAGTACCGTTGGAGGCGGCAACGGGGGATCTCCCGACGACGTGCTGTATGGAACCCAGGCCACTCCCGAAGGTCCAACTGTTACGGTGGAAGTAACAGGCGTTGACAGGGGCACGACAGTGGTCGAGGTCTTCCCATCGGCGGTGACTGTTGACACAGTCTCGGTCAGAGTTGTAGTAACAATTGACACAGCTGCCAAGGTAGCGTGCTCAGTGTATGTAGTCGGCACAAACGTCCGTGTCACGGTGGAACCACCTTCCACAGTTCCAGTGAGCACGGTGGCTCCAGAAGGCGCTGGGGCGGCAGGACCTCTGCCATCACCAGTTGGAGATCCTGTAGGTGCAGGGGGTGGCGGCACTGGCCCATAAGCAACGGTCGCGTTGGGACAGTTTGATGATGCGGGCTGGGTTGGGTAGTTGCACCCTACGGTGGACGTTCCATCAATAACAGTTGGCAACAGCGGCACCGGGACACCACCGCAGTCTTCACATTGTCAGATTGAGCAGTCAATAAGGCCGGTTGAAAACGTACTGCAGTAATCGAACTTGCACATTGCTCCATCCCGGAGATCTTTGGCAATGACATATGCACATCCTCCGCGTTGTAAGATTTTTTGCTTCATTCAGGATGGATGAGTACATACCCGGAGTTCCCCAACATCCTGGGATGTTAGCAACAGATGTTTGTGGGCAATGACTCTCAGTTGCCGACTGGGCCAGCCCAGTGGCGAAGACAAGGAAAAGGACTTTCCAGGATCTGGTGCCCATGATGACGGGCAGCCAGAGTATTTATCTCAGCAGAAGAAATTCGTTCTGATGGTTTGAAGGGTTGAGAAAAATGTTGGATTGTTTCTTGAAGATCGAGAGAAGGATACTAGCAGGGGATTTATATTCTGATAGAACTGGAGAGCCGGTGAGTCTCAGGTCTTCGATGCCAACTTGCAAAAAACCACTCGAACATACGCCTTGTTGGATCGTTGGTCTATGAAAGCTACGCCTAGGTCTCATATTGGATTCAGTATCTCTGTTTCACTGATGGGGTCAGTTGAGTAGTGGCTTAGGGATGCCATCCTGGCGGCTAGTGTATTCGAAGTCCGTTCCATGAATCCATGTGATGCACTATAGCTAACCTACTTCGGCTTCATGACTGCATCATTCGATTATCGATAAAACCGAATGACTTTGTCCGAGAGGCTGAATACGAGTGCCTACGAATCCCACATAGCTCCTAGCTTCTCAAACCTTTTTCTGTTCGGGCGGCTTGTGGGAGTGCCTTTTGAAATCTCCGAACCGAGTACCTGGGCGGCATCGGCATGATGGAACAATCTTGTGGGACCTTTCGATCTAGTTCTCGGATTTAAGAAGACAAAAGCAGAGACCGAAAAGTCTATGAAAGCCTGGGTGGAAAAATAGCCGTCGATTCAAGATACTGATGGTCCGAAGAGGCAGTGATTTCGCAGCCGTGCAGATATGATAGAGTGGTATTTCCTTTCTGCCCTGCGACCGATCGTTGCCGTGAGGCTAACGAGCTGTGTGACTGACGTAAAGGATGGGTACCAAAGACTTCCCCTTCGTATATCCAAAGCGCGTAATGTAGTGTAAAGGCTCTTTTGAGCCACCAGGGCGTAACTTAGCCTTGGTATGCGCGGCAGGGCGCCGTAGTCCATTCCTGTCGTCCGACTGAGAAACGCCCGGGGCCAAATCTATGCTTAACATGATGCATCGAGGCTTGCTAGTCCGACCATACATGGGGAACAGCGTGTTCTTCATAGGATTGCATGTGGTACAGTGGATCGCAGTAAACACGACCAGGCGGTGGATTCTGGAGGAAGCGTCCTTTGGGATGTTACTTGGATTCTACCAACACGGTCAAATTTCCGGCGGTCGTTACAAAAGTCTGATTGCCGGTCCCGGTCAGTGCAGACAGGATAAACCTTTGAGCGATAGTGACAAACCAATCTCTGAATGAGTACGTCGGGATCAAGTCGAGCCATTGCCTAGATTGCATACCAGCAGAATTGCTCTGCCGTGGCGCAGGGCGTTGTTGTGGCTGAGGTGAGTGGGAGTAAAAGCTTAAGTTGCTGAGCAGGTTGATTTGATGAGTCAGCTCTGGTAGACAACTTCTTCCTCAGGCGAACAGGGCGTAGAGCTCAACCGAAGACTTGCCTTCACCGCGACCTTCATCCTTGTGTTGAGGATGCGTATGGGCCAACTGCTGAGTGGCTGAGTGGCGCAGTCAGCAGCCCCCCCAAATTGTACAACCTAGAGGACGGGACCTTGAGTTGCGAAACTGAGATATTGAGGGGAGGACACGCCAACCGCAAAAGCCGACAGGAAATGGAGGATCAAACAAGTGCGCCATGGAGGGTAGTACCTCGACCTGACCCAGACCCCTCCCCGCCGCCTCTTGAAGCGGACTTTGAAGACGCTGTCGAAGACCATCATGAATTCTGGGGTGCCAGAACGAGAGCTGGACATCAAATACGCGCGTCGAAGAATCACTCGCCATCTTCAGTTACGAATGACTGGCGATTGCAGCTCTCAGCCACCTGGCTATCCGGCCGTGACTCCAAAACTTTCCACCTACAAGAGTTCCCTCCGCATTTGCTGCCATTTTTCGCATACAAGGACGTCGCTACCTATGTATCTGAGGGCTCTGACAATTCGATAGCTCTGTTCGACACCATCTACAGGGAGTGGTATCCCACGCGGGACAGAGCAGTTTTCAACAATGGCTTGTTAAAGGGCTGCGGAGCTCCGTTTCTCAGCTCAACCATGCGCCTTTCGTTCGAAGATCAAACTGCTCGACAACCACCAGCTCTGCTTGATTTCCTCGTCCGTTGGCACCTCGGGCTGGTGCGTCGCCTCCAGGGTTTGGTCCACGACTTCGTCTTCCTTGCAGACTCTCATTCGTATGCGAGATTACTGGTGCGGCCTGGGTTGACGCAGGAGCAGCTACAGAATCTGCCAACCGAACGACGTAGACTCATTGTGTACGAACCCGTGATTCGTCGGACTTTTGGCGAGTGCTTCGTATGGGTTGAGAAGGGGTGGCAGGATAAGGGTGTCAAACTGGTGGTGCTGGGAGAGGATATGCAGCATAGAATCTTATCCGGTGAGGACGAAGGCTTGATGAGGAACGTGGAGTTAGAGGAGACAGCAAGACAAGCTTTCAGCTCGGGGCCGGAGCCAGGGGAGACAGCAGGGAGTGAAAGGGACGATGATATCAAGGTGTTAGGGCACGTCCGTATTTGGAGAGGAAGTCTGGAGCATGTGATGAGGGTGGTACTGGCGGGAGATGACGCGAGGAAGAGAGGGTTGAGGGAATATAACCCAGTTCTGGACGAGTGGTTGGGGCAGGGTGTGAATGTGGAAAAAGAAATTGTGCCCAAGAATAGATGCACATAGTTGGAAGAAATGATTGAGATCTTGGTGGACATGTATACAGAACTGCACATGCCGTCCATGGTAAGCATCATATTGTGAAGCAACATAAAAATTGCTCCGCAGGGCCAGTCATCAGCTGATTTTCAAACCCCCATCAACTAGATCGGCAAGCCTCTATCCATTTTGACGTGGAGAGCCCTTAATGGTGGAGGCTTAGAGAGAGAGGAGGAAAAGGTGGGAGGAAAAGATGCGTTGGCGGCGCGTCTTAACGTCAACCCCTGTCCCTTACCCGTTTGAGACAACACCCCACTCATGCAACTGCATAACGGTCTCAAAGCAACACCACGGTTCCGCGAGGTCCACCGTTCATTCGATCTACCTGCAAGAATCGGTCTGGAGCTCTCCTGTGTCTGCAGCTCTCCGCACCGTCAATATCGAATCATTAGGGAGTCGCCATTATGGCTGATCGCCCAGGCGCATCCGCTGGAAGCGAGCTGGTCCATGATTCAGCGCCAGCCCCAGCTCCTCCTCAAAAGCAGAAAAGCACAGCAACCCCCTCCTCCGCAACTGCGCGGCGAACAATGGCATCCTCGACATCTTCTGCCACCTCGAAGACCGATCCGGCGGCTCCGCGCCGGCCACTTGCTGCTGGAACTGCTACTGCAGCGGCCCGGAGACCTGCAGCTGCATCAACCACCACTCGCGCCTCAACAACCCCGTCCAAACCCCTTTCAAGCTCGACGACACGAACAAGTACAACGGGATCAAGCTTGAACAAGCCCCCGACGCGTCCTGCTCCGGGGACGGCGGCAAGGAGGACTGGACTAGCGTCTAAGTCAACTGCATCGGATGCCGAACCTGACCTCTCCTCGGTTACTTCAGGAGACGAGAACAAGAAGTCCGCTTCCCGCAGAACTACGCTGTCCTCAGCTGCTGCTGCGAGGGCTTCTCCTGGAAGGACGTCGACTACTGAACGCAGGTCCACAATTACTCCTTCCGTTGTGTCTGCTGCTCCGAAACGGCCAGTAACCTCCCGAACTGCCGCAGAAACCTCGACTGCAAGGGCTACACCGCGTGCCTCACTAGGCACTTCCACCAGGACTGCTGCTCCGCGTCCGTCAACGACCACCAGATCGACATTGGGTTCTGCCACGAGAACTCCCGTTTCACAAGCCAAGAAGGCCGTTGCGCCTACGCCAGTGGAAGTCGCGTCGTCTATACCCGAAGAAGAGTGAGTTGTAAGAATGTTTTGAAGGTAATTATAGCTGATAATCAAGCAGCGCCACCTCGGCCAAGGTTCCTTCCACCCCCAAGCGCGTCATTAAAGACAAATCCGCCTCAGACGCCGAAGTCGAGACCCGTAAGGCGAGCACCGCGGTACAAGATGCGATCGCAAAGCTCAATGGCGAGATTCAAAGGCCGGATACCGCACCGAGCGGCCCTGTCACCGACGACGATCTGGAAAGGAAGAGGCGCAGTGCGCAAGTTATGCAGGACTTCTTCCGAGAGACGACGCTGCGGGAGAAACTGCAGGAGCAATGCGACGATCTCAACCGTGAACTGGAAAACCTTCAAGCAGAGCGAACCAAGCTGAAGCAGCAGCTGGCTGCTGCAGAAGCTACTATTGTGGAGAAAGACCAGGCCATTGCTGAGTCGGCGAGCTTGACGGGGTCGGCTGATTCGAAGCACTCCGCTATTGTCGATGAGATGGAAAGGAAGTACCAAAGCGAGGCTAAGGAACACGCGGACAGGAGCGAGAAGCTTGAGCAGGAGAAGGCAGCGGCGGAGGCGAAAGAGGCCGAGGAAGCGAGGCGCGCAGCCGAGCTCCAGCAGGTGCTTGATCAGTTGAACGAGGATCTCAAACTGCAGGGAGAACAGTGGGATGCTGAAAAGAAGAAGCTTGCTGAACAGGGAGTTCAGATTACGACTCTGACGAAAGAACTAGCCGACTTGAAGGAGGAGAGGGACGCTCGTGCCGAGGAGAATGCAGAGTTGAAAGCCACTTTAGATGCTCTCCAAGCCAAACAGGTTGAGGTCGAGCAGGGCCGCACTGACGATTTACGGTCGCGAGATGAAAAGATTGGTGAACTATCCACGACGGTGGAAAGCCTGCGCTCAGACTTGGCCGCTTCCGAGCAGCGATATACCGACCTCAAAGTTGAGGCAGATCGCAGCCTTGAGAGCAAATCATCCGAAGCCTCTGAGGCGGTCGAAGAACTACAAGAGAAGATCATCGCCTTACAACAACAGCACACTGATGAACTTCGCCTCAAAGACGAGACACTTCAATCGCACGATGAGACCCTCAAAGAGCTACGTGACCAAGCGCAAAAGCTCCAGGAACGTGCCGAATTGGCATCCCGAGAGCTGGAGGAGGAGCGTGCCGCCCATGCGGAAGCCCTGCAGGAGAAGATTTCGGATATCCAGAAGAAGAGCGAGGAGTCACTGCGCCTCAAAGAGGAGGAGGTCGCTCAGAATCTTGCGGCTATCAACGAGCTGCAAGAGAAGGTCAAGTCCCTCCAGCAGGATGGTACAGACGGTGCCAACCTTGCAGAGGAGCTCTCGAAGCAAATTGAGGAGTTGAAGCAATCACATGAAGATGCCCTCCGGCTGAAGGAGGAGCAGAATGAAGAGCTGACAAAGCAACTCGATGCGCTCAATGATCAATTGGAATCGGATGCTAAGAGTTTGGAGGAATTGAAGGAGCAGAACGAAGAGCTCCAAAAGACTCTGAAGACATTGGAAGACGCCTCCCAGCAGAACGAGCAGCAGCATTCCGTCGTGCTTACCAAGGTCCAGGCAGAACTGGAAGACGTGAAGAAGAAGGCTCAGTCTAGCAAAGCGGAGCTTGCGGAACTGGAAGAGAAGCATCGACAGAACCTATTGGTTCTGCGGAACGACCATGATGACGAAATCGAGTCCCTGCGAGCAGACCTAGAAGGCGATGCGAAGAACCGGCTGGACAAGCTCCAAGCACAATATGATACGCTCGTTGAAGAGAAGAAATCGTCGGCGGAGGCGTACGAGGAGCGTCTCGCCAAGGCGGAGCAGGAGCTGGCAGCTGCACAGGATGAGCTGGCTCGTACCAAGGAGTCTTCTGGCACAGCTTCACAGAGCCTTGAGGATGCGCTCGCAAGACAGGAGGAGCTCGCAAAAGAGAAGGCTGCCCTTGAAGAGGCACATGCAGCCTCGGAGAAGCTCCTTACTGATCTGCAGTCCCGACATGACAGCCTTCTTTCCGAGAAAACCGCTGCTGAAGACGCTCATGCGGCATCCCAAACCGTAGTTGCTGACCTGCAAGCGCGCCATGACAAACTGCTGGAGGAGAAGACGGCCGCGGAGGACGCTCACAGCCGTGCAATCGAATCTATCAAGAACGAATCGGACACTGCATCCAAACAGCTTCTCGACGAGCTACAAGCCAAGTATGACGCTTTGAGGGAGGAGAGCACTGGCAGAGAGGGTGCTCATATGAAAGAGCTAGAGGCTTTGCGCAAAGACCGTGATATGCTCTCCGAACAGTTTGCAGAGCTTAAGGCGGTTCACGATGCTTTGGTAGAGGAAACCACCGGTAAAGAGGGCGCTCTCGCAGAGGAACTTGAAAGCCTCCGTCAAGAGCGGGACGAACTGTCCAAGCAATTTGCCGAAGTTAAGAGGGCCCATGAAGACATCATAGCTGAGAAATCCGCCATTCAAGAAAAGCACGACAAAGAGCTGCAGTCTCTGCGGGAAGGGATCGAACAGAACTACGCGAAGTTGCTCGAAGCACTCCAAAACGACGTTGATGCCTTGGAACAGCAGAAGAAGGCTGCAGTCGAAGAGAAGCGAAAGGCTCTTGATGAGCTTGCCAGTTTGAAAGAGCAGATTGACTCCGGGAAGCATGCTGGACAAGCCGACCTTGCTGAGCTGACTGCGAAGTATGACGCCCTTGTTGCAGAGAAGTCCGCCGCCGAGCAGGAACATGCGGATACTATCTCGAAGCTCAAACAGACTCTTGAGGAGCAGCAAACGAAGGCGCTGTCCGACCTGAAGTCCAAATACGATGAGAGCCAGGCCCTTCTTTCGAAGGCTGATCAGGAACATGCCGATGCGATTGCCCTGCTCAGAGCAGAGCTACAAGAAGGCCACTCGAACGATGTAACAGCCTTGCAGAAACGCCTGGAAGAGCTGCAGAAACAGCATGATGCGCTCGTTGAAGAGAAGTCATCGGTGGAGCAGGCCCATGAAGAGGCCATCTCTGAGCTCATGCAAGGCATGGAAGCTAGTCAGGCAGAAGCCGTGCAGGATCTGCAAAAGAAGTACGATGAGCTCACCGCGAAGGCGGAAGCTGAGCGAACTGGCCATGCCGCGGAGCTTGAGAAGGTGAAGAATGCAGTTAGAGAGGAGCAAGAGGCCTCTCTTAACGAACTGCAGGCCATGTGTGAGTCGCTCCAAGCTGAGGTTGAAGCAGCGCGGTCCAACCATGCAGCTGAGCTTGAGGCTGCCAAGAAGGCACACAGCGAAGAGCGCGAAGCCGCCCTTAATGAGTTACAAGCGATGTGCGACTCCCTGCAATCCGAGGTCGAAGCAGCGAGGAAACAAGATAACGAGGAGCAACAAGCGTCCCTCAAGGAACTCCAAACACGCTACGAGACTCTGGCGTCACGGGCCGCCACCGACGCGGAGAACCACACGCAAAGCGTCCAACGTCTCCAACAGACCATCGAAGAGCTCGAAGCTAGTCGCACCGAAGCCATCAAGCGCATGGAACAGGCACAGGACGAGATTGAAACCATGAAGGAGGTGGTGGTGCGTAAACACGTCGCCGCCATCCAACCTTTAGAAAGAGAGAATGAAGAGCTAAAAGATAAAGTAGAGCGCTTGCAAGCCATCCTCAAAGCCGGTGATCGTGTAGCCCGCGCCGCAGCCACGATGGGCGAGAAGCGCGAAATCAATGCCATCGCCGAAGATGATGAAGAGGAGGAAGATACTACGTCTGGTGCTGCGTCTTCGGCACACTCGCCTCGACCTCGGGAGGTACTTGGAACAGTGAGTCGATTTAATTCCCCAGCTCCATGGTGTCACAAACTGACCGCCCGCTAGCAGTTGGCGGCCATGCAAGAGACACTCTCACAGCTCTCTGACCTCAACAACGCCGCCATTTCTGAGAGTTCTCGAGCGGCCCAGAGACTGGCCGACGACGACTGGGTCGCCGTCGATAATAAGGCTGGGAACTAATGGGTAGTGTACAGATGGGAGCATCGAACGCAGATCTCAGTGTCGCCATGATTCCCAGTACCCATTCGGTCTTTCGTAAATTCGACTCTCCACTTCAACAATCCCCTTGTAATCAAGTTCACTTCTTTTGCCCGTGTGGGCATTGCGTCTGGTCTGGCACTATACCCTCTTGCGCAGTTCGTATACCCCTCTTCCGCTGTTTGAAGCAATTTCATTGTCTGTAATGAGTCTGATTAGCTTCGATGAGAGCCACTTAATTGATCTGGTTGAGCCAGAAGAGCACTTTTCTAAAGGTCGAGTCGCTGCATCTACTTCCTACGACCTCCTACCTACGTCTATGTGTACTTCACTACTCCGCTCGTGTTCTCGTATTCTTGGCCCCTTGCGGTTAAGTGCGGGGAAGCTACATGTTCCAAGATTGATCTACAAACCTACGACACTTCCTTAAAGCCTACCAATCTCGCCGTCTTCTGCCACACAATCAGTCGTGATTCCCGTCCCAATTCCTATCTTCACTTTCTCATCATGACCACCGCTAACACATCATCAACAACACCCTTCAAATCTACTTGCCACTGCCGCACCATCTCCCTCACCATCTCCATCCCCAACTCCTCCCTCCCTTTACAAACGCACTTCTGTCACTGCAACATCTGTCGCCGCACACACGGCACCTTGGCGACTATCCACGCCCAAATCCCGGAACCGGTGCCGGAGCCTAATTTCGATGATGGAAAATGGGGAAAGTATGAGACGGACACCGTGACGAGGTTCTTTTGCAGCACATGCGGGGCACATGTGTGTGACCAAGCTGTTGCTGGTGAAGGCCAGAAGGTGGAATGGTACGCAGAGGCCAGCCTGCTGGTGTGGAATGGCGAGGACGAGGGAGAGTGGGAGGCACAAGGACGTGCTTCAGGTTTGAAGGACTGGCCGTTTGTGTTCACGAAGCATATCCATGTTGGCAGTACGAAGGACGGGGGATTGGCGTCGTGGTTGAGACAAATTGATGGGAAGAAGTTGGAAGTGTGGAAAGAGGGCGGGGGCGGCGAATTGCTCGACCTAGACACCCTAACCCCTAACTCTAACTCTGCCTTCCCCAGCAAAGGGAGCAGAG
>JAFHBW010001012.1:0-10385 GCA_019022765.1 Westerdykella sp. P71 | reverse complement strand
GGCATGGGGGGGAGCATGGGGGAGAGGAGAGGAGATGGAGCATGGGACATGTGCGCACGCACGCCAAGTGAGAGGTCCGGGTGGAGAGCCCAGAACAGAACAGTTGCAGTTGGACTCTGACTTGCGGGAGCGCTAGCGTGCCAAGCCACAGCCGCATCTGATTATCCACAGCCACAACCTCTCCCCACGACGTCTCAACAACAAGCTCCTCCTTCAACCTCCGCCAGCACAATAGTGCTTCCTTCCGCATCCCCAACCCCCTTCCCGACGCCGCATCAGGCCCCGCAACCTGCTGCCCTCATTCACCCCTCCTCCCCCTTCGCTCCTGCGCCATTGGCTTGCTTGAGCTTGTCTGCCCCGTCCCCCGGAAGTTCGGGGGCTTCCTCCTCTTTCGACTCCTTTGCCTTCCATGACCACCTCCTCCATAGCGCCTCCCAACGGCTCCAATGACCACGGGCCTTCTACCGTGCACACAACTCCCCACATCTCCGGCGGCAGAACCATCCTCAATATGAATCAGGCTGGCAAAGGCGACGGCGCCCGCAAACAGGCTGGCAGCCCCGTCGATGCTTCTTCTCAAAGGTAAGTCTGCTCACCCTCTTCCCACCCGTCCATGTCTCCCCGCAATCCAACTACACGGTCATTTCTGCTGCATGCAGGTCAACCAGGCTTCAATGCCTCGCTGGGTACAATGCACAATCCGTGGCGGCAGTCGTGGCTACGTGCGACCCACCGTCGGTTACATGAAACCCGACCGGACCACTGACTTTCTTCGACCCTCTGTGCCACTGCAACATTCACCCCTCTCTTCCCCCCACCTCTCCTCTTCTCCGTACTTGTCCTCACAACGTTAACTGGGCCTGTTTTGCAGAAAACCTCCACCCAAGGCATGGAGCCAGGGTACTAACCCAATCACTCACCGTCCTTCGAATCTACTCACGTCCAACGGTGTTGCGAATAACCCCAGACCCACGGTTCCTCTTCGATCTTCCGAGTCGCCTTCCCCCATGAAACACCTCAACGACAGGATGATGTACCTCCTGTCCAATCTCATTGTGAGCCCCCTCGATGCGGGAATACCCCGACTGCGCTAATATCGAATAGGGACATGTTGGTGAATTCACTTTGAAAAATGGCGAGAAGTATACTGGCGTCCTTTCTGGAACCTCTCTTGACCCGACCGAAATGCGATACGTGTTCAAAATGGTCAAGCGGATACAACCATCGAACGAAGTCCAAGCCAATGGGAGCAGCGACGCCTCAGACGGATATATCGGTCAGGGGGATGACCGGGTGATGACCTTCAACTTCCAGGACGTAGCACACTTCCATGTTCCAGACGTAGTCTTTGAAAAGAGTCAAGTGAGAGCAAACGGTAGGATGGCTTACATTACTTCTCGCCCAGTGGCTAATTCCTTCTAGGAGCTCCCTCCGGCTTTCGGACGGACTCGGACATCTCGGGGAGGACGGGTATTCGTGAGCGAGACCTCCAAAAATGGGAGCCCTCCGCGGACGACACCTTCAACCACTCCTTGGAGCCAACTGGTCGATCGACAGAGTGGGATCAGTTTGCTGCCAACGAAAAACTCTTCGGAGTGAAGAGTAGCTACGATGAGGATTTGTACACCACCTCCATCGACCGTAGCGACCCCAGATTTGCAGAGAAGGAAGCCCGCGCGGCAAGGATCGCCCGCGCGATAGAGTCCAGCACCACGTTGAATCCACATGTACGGGAGGAGAGAGGCCTCACCGTTGCGGACGACAACGTGGATGAAGAATCCAAGTAAGTTCGGCGCGTTCAATAAGCGTGGAGCTCGACGTTGACTTGTTGCTAGGTACAGTGGAGTTCGACGTGATTTCCCCCCTCTGGCCGCTGGAGGACCCAACAAGTATACTCCCCCTGCCCGACGGCCCCCGACCGGTCAACCCACGGTTCCTGGGGCGCCCGTAGATCCCGCCATCATCTCGTCATCCATCGCCCGCCCTGTGCCCGCCACTACCAAGGGAGTATCACGCGAAGATTCCGGAATTGCGCCCCAACTACCTGCTGGTAAAGAACAACAGAGACCTGAACTCCCGTCCGAGACGAAGTCCGCCCCGTTATCTAAATCGGAACTCGCTGAGAAGCCTGCCAATGAAGCCGCTCACGAGGTAACCCCTGATCACGGCAAAGGTCCTATCACAGGGACGGCAAAGGCTCCGGTCAAGCTACCCACCAAGGATGCTACCGCTTCTGTCGACAAAGCAACAGCCGCGCCCTCCAAGGCCGGAGGACCGTCACAACAGCCTAGCCAACCATCTACCCACAGTGTGGAACATGAGTTGCTTGACAAGTTCAAAGAATTTTCGGCACGAGAGAAGCTTCGCGCAGCCGATCTACACCGCCAGAAGCAGCGCGACTCGAAAGCCGTCAAACTCAACGAACTCAAGAAGTTCTCGCAAAATTTCAAATTGAGGACGCCTGTTCCTACTGACCTGGTCCCTATATTGGCCAAAGACGAAACCAAACAACAGGAGATCGTCAAGAAAGCTCTTCGTGCCGTAGAAGAACGCAAGTCTGCTTCCGCTCAACCCACCACGGCTCCAGACGTCAAGAATATCACAGGTGTGAGTGCGGCCAAGCCCAGTCCTACGCCTTCTGCCCCTAGCGCTGGAGTAGATCGTCAGCAAATACCACGGGGTCGTCCTGGACAGCCCCCTTACGCCGCGTCCACTACGATGCGGTCCGGGAGCGGTGTCAGCCCTGGTTCGACTCAGGGTCCGCGAAGCACCGGATCGCTTGGTCCGAGGCTTGCGCAAAACCAGCAACAACATAGGCAGCAAGGGGCTATGCCTTACCACGGCACACCGTATCCTATTCCGTCTATCCCAACCCAGGAGCGAGCGGTGCCGACCGGCCCTTCCGCACCATCAAGTGGAATCCAAACTCCAACTTCCGCAGCTTCAGGACGATTCAACGCGCGAGCGGCTGAATTCAGACCCAATGTTTCCGCTAATACCTTCGTTCCTGGAGGGAATGCGAGCACCAGTTCTAGTCCACGTCCTGGTTCAGCTTCTCGAGCGGACACACATCGTCCTCCGACCAGGCTTTTTGAAGGGCCCAAACCTACGTTGGAGTCCTTCGACTTAGATGATTCGCTCAACTACCTCCAACGCGCAATTGGTGAGGCACCCAAGGAGAAGGCACGTGAGTATGCCGTTAATGGCGGCGTACCGTTCTCATACAAGACACCGCCTACCTGGGATTTTCCCGAAACCAATACCGAGCGTGGCTACATGAGCTTTTTTGAGAGCACACCTACGGGCACGCATCTTCCAAGCTCGGCCAGCACACTCAACCAAAACCCAATGCCGATGCAGCACCAGATTCCCCAACACCTTCACGCACCCCCGTCCCAAGCGCAAACGCCACACCAGACACCGCGGCATCCTGCAGCGCAGCCACACCCGGCCCATGGTGGACCCGCTCCGTTCGAGAGCAATCCCATGCAATTTTCACACTCCACCTCTTCCGTACACCCTTCCCCTCGGGTTGTGCATCCTTATATGTATGGCACGCAGCCACGCGCAATGCCTGGCTTCCCGCAACAGGGACATATGCCCCCCTACATCAGCAGCCCTGCTGTATCACATGCAACCCTTCAGCAACCATATGGGAATTCACCGGTACCCCCAATGGGAGGTCAAATGATGGCACATCAACCCTCCAATGGCCCCTACATGGGTATGCCAGCTAACCCACAAGTGCCAATGTACACGCCGCCTGGACCGGGCTTCGTCCATTATCCAAACCAGGGACCTGGACCCGCCGCTGCTAACAGCTTCTCCAGTCCACGACCAGGCGCGCCAATGATGCACCACCAAGGGTCTCAGCAAGGACACCAACCTGGAATAGTTTACATGCCGCCTGCTCCCATGTACGGACAAATTCCACCTAATCCAAGTAAGTGGAATACAGCAGTTACTTTGATTCTCCAGGCACTAATAGGATTGCAGTGATGCCCATGCGACAGCAGCCGTATCCGCAAGCCCATCAGCAGCAGCACTATTCGCCCCAAACGCACCATCCTTTCCCACAACAGAATCATCGAGGCACCCCTAGTGGAACGTACGCACAACCGATGATGCAGCAACACTCGATGCCCCCACAGAGCGTTGCGCCCAATGGGCCGGCCAACCATGGGCCTGTCAGCCATGGGCCGGAAGGAACCGATGAGGGCAAGTGAATCACGGCACAAACTTAACGGCTGTCATGAACAAAATGCGCCAAGACGTTTTGGGTAAAGGGGTCCAGGCTCTGGTGGGGTAATCGACCCTTCTCGAGGAGTCCTGATATTGGGTCCCTCGTGCTGAATTCCAATTCCGCTCCGCATTCAAACTCTATGCGCGGCACACGCACGGAAGCCCGACCCGGGGAAGTCTCAGTGGAAGAGAATTGACCAGACGTTTTCCGACCGTGACCGTGATGGTCGGTCCGCTAGCCAGTCCCAAGAAGATGCTACAGGCCTCTGGATACTGCAAGGGCTGGTCTACGATTGGGAGCCGCAGACGGACTTGATTGCCACTGGGAGGAATCTCGTGGGTCGCATTGGAGATATCAAATAAGATACAGAGTCCTCGAGCCTTAGGTATCCTGGTGCGATTGGAGAAGAATACAATAGTTCAGCTACATGTGCCATGCATTGCCGCGTATTCTCGTCTGTGGATACCACGCTTTGGAGCAGAGGGAAGGTCTCTCCGAATTTTACCTAGGTGTGTTGGAAGTCTTCAAAATTGAATGATCTGAGAAGATGGACACTTGTATATTCAAGTGCGCGAGAATCCCGGATTCGAAAAACCTGCTACTGTGGCGGGGTGGCGAATATAGCCACCGCAGAAGAGCAAGGGGGTCGGAAGAACAATTTCATCAGAGGGTCAGATCAAGACAATCGCCAACGAACAAGCACAACGTTTGTCAACCAGACCAACGTCTTAAATCGGATGAAGCTTATCACACTTGCTGTAGAGATTCCTCGCGCCTAATCCGCCGTACGCTGATCTCGTTCGAAAGTCTCTCCCAACCACGATAGAAGGCAATTGTAACAAATGACAACGGTACAGCAATGGCAAAGAAGATCCAGAACAACCTCTTTCCAGGCGCAAAATCTCCTCCCATGCTGAGAAGCCCATATGCGCATGCCGCCGGTGTATACACCAATAATAGGATTTGACCAAGTTCGGCGATCCGGCCAGAGCTCTGCGCCAGCCTTGCGGACCGCTCCGAGTCGAGGATGGAAATATTGTTGAGTCTGAGGTTGACAAGACGGTCTGTCTCAGTGACCCAGTGTTTGCATTCTTGCCAGATGAATTTCCAATCAAGTTGCACAAGATTCGCGTCGCTATTCGCATTTCCCGAAGAGGGCATTGCAGAGCTGTCTTCCATGATGGGGATGCCGAGCTGGGTAAGATTCTTCCGTACGAGACGCGAGCAGCGATCCAGGAGCGCGTGGCATGATTCCAGATCTGCAACCGTATTCTTCACCTGAGGCCAGGTGCTGTCTTCGGCTGATAGTCTTTCGATCTTGACCGAGTTGAAATCCCGGCGGAGAAAGGCAAGTGTCAGTGCCCATTGCGAGAGGACCAGGCGCTGGAGAATCGTTCCCAGGGCTCTATCTTGATGCAGGATAAACATATCAGGATGCTTGAGGCGCCAGAGTAACGTGTCTGCGATCGAGCTGTTTCTCGACGTAGGGAAAACAGGGGCGTGCTTCACAAATTCCTTCCTTTTGTCAATGTTGGCAAAGTCCACGAATCCGCCGCCATACGGTAACCACCTAGTCGATACCCGCTCATGTCCTGCATCCTCGTATTCGAAGTCTAATCTAGTCCCAAGTGGTGGATCTGCCAGTACAACTGCTATAGAGAGATTAGTATGGTGGTCTGTCGGATCCTGCCGAGTCATATACCGTCGAAGTTCCCGTTGCTCAATGGCTGTTCCCAGAACGATGCGAAACGACTCACAAGGCCTACACTCGAATGATGCTTCCGGTCCCTCTTTGGATTACGAATAAATAGTCGACGAAAAAGAGGACCAGAAGGAAGGATATGCATGCGTCCCAGTCTGTACATCCCGTCAAGTATAACACACTCCATGTACTCGAGCGTCCAGAATCTAGTCTGCCTGCAAATCGACGGCAGCATGACTGCATCCGATCGGTCGTCATGATGTTCCCATGTCACTGAGCGAAGATGCGCGGCAAAGAACTCGGGCTCGATGCCCAAGGCCCATCCCAACTTTTCGACATACGCCTGCGAGATACCTTCAAGAATGAACAATCTCCTGCTCTTCCCAACAAGCGCTTTGTCGAAATCGGAATCTCGTGCTTTTCTGGCATGCTCAAGCACTTCGCCCGCTGAGAATGTCATGAGTGTACAGGTCGCATCGGTGTGTTCAGGCCTTTGCATGACCCTTTCTTCGAGGAATTTGAGATTGGGATAGCCTGTGACGATGAGGGATTGGATCCAATCGTGATACGGGGTCGGTAAAGCCATTCTTCGTACTGGTACTCTGTAGTTTTCACAGTATTGGAATGGGATCCTGCTAGCTTCTCTTCCTCCTTCCGCATTGTAGTTTTCGCAAGTGCAAGGCTGAGAGCTAGCTGCATTTGAGTTGTGGCTGGCCGGCTCAGCTGATCATGACCCTTGCGAGGCGAAACAGGTGTTTTTCAACATCCTGGGCAGTCATACCACATCTTTTACCCGTGGACGTGTGGTATCGAGTAGGTACATTATTTAGCTATACACTCATTAGAATCGCACCACGTTCTGCACAATGACACTCCACTTATAAACTATAGTAGTCACCTGTAAGATTCGCTATATCAGCAGTTTTCATGTGCCCTTTTATAGGATTTGCTATTCTAGAAGCTCTACCTTATCAAGCAATAGTCCGTGCCAAAGATTCTTAGTTCCATGACCGAAAAACAGTTCTGGAGCATTTCAAGGCTCTCTCGTAGACGTTTACAAGCGACTACTATATGTGGTATAGCGCCGGCTTGGCCCGCATGCACCTCCATGGGCCAACCAGACCTCGGCATCGAGCTAACCTCATGTCTCTCCATGACCATTGCCTTCTTCACCGGTGCACCCCTGGCGCCATCATCATGTACTGAATATCCTCTCCTTCGAAACCGTAGAAAACGTGGCCTGGAATGTCTACTCCGAACAACGAACTCGCCACGAGCCCCAGAGACAACGCTGTCGAACCACTCATTGCTCAAAGTGTCGATGGCGAGCTTGATGAGAGCCTTGTGGCATCGCCTGGGCCCTTCGTATGGTCCTTAACCATATGCGCAGGAGTCAGTGGCCTCTTGTTTGGCTATGAGTATGTATCCAGAACGCCAGGTCTTCCAGCGCGGAAAACCGCGCTCTAAGCCTGTGATATGGGCTGACTGGACGCGTAGCACCGGTGTAATATCTTCGACTCTGGTATCTATTGGTACAGACCTCTCTTCCCGGAATCTGACCACCATGGACAAGTCCCTGATCACCAGCTGCACATCTCTTTTTGCACTCTTGGCTTCTCCCCTGACAGGTCTTGTCGCGGATCACGTGGGACGTAAACCCGTCATATTTGTAGCTGGTATCTTGTTCATCCTGGGCGCATTGGTCCAGGCTTTCACCACCAGTGTTGGGGGCATGATCGTTGGCCGAAGTGTCGTTGGAGCGGCTGTAGGTGGTGCCAGTTGCATTGCACCCCTATATATCGGCGAACTGAGCCCCAGTCCCTTTCGGGGGAGGATGGTCGTCATCAGTGTCCTGTTCATATCGGCGGGCCAAGTCGTCGCATATGTAGTCGGCTGGGCCCTATCGGAAACGAAAAGCGGATGGAGGTGGATGGTTGGCTTGGGCTCACTTCCGGCCATCGTTCAGATCAGCCTGTTGACTTTCCTGCCAGAAACACCGAGGTGGTTGATGAAGGCTAATAAAACCTCCAAGGCTAAGGAGGTTCTGGAAAAGGTTTACGGTCTAAACAAGGAAACCTTGGTGAATGCCATTTTGAGAAGAGTGGAGAGGGAGATATATGAGGAAGAGAGTGTGACCGGCCACCGCGCAATTTCAGAGGCAGAAGGTGGTGGATGGAAGTCCAAGATTATGGGGATCACACACACGTTTACTCACCTGATATCTGTGGGCGGCAATAGAAGGGCCCTGGTAATTGCGTGCTTTTTGCAAGGGTTCCAACAGCTTTGTGGATTCGTAAGTTGTCCAAGTATCGCAGCTGACGACGATGCGACGGAGAAAAAACTGCCGCTAACAGTTCCCAGAACTCGCTGATGTATTTCTCAGCCACCGTATTCGCTCTTGTCGGCTTTCAATCCCCGACTCTAACGTCTCTCTCTATTGCAACGACGAATTTTGTCTTCACCCTGGTTGCATTCTACTATATTGACAGAGTAGGGAGACGACGCATATTGCTGTACTCCATCCCTGTCATGGTATTGGGCCTTGTTGCATGTTCGGTTGCATTTGGATTTCTGGATTTGCCTGCAAAACAAGCATGGACTAGCCGTGGACAAATCCCAGCTTACGGAGGCGCGTGGCCAGTCATCATACTCATTGCTATGATTGTGTATGTTGCAGGTTACGCGATTGGGATAGGCAACGTCCCATGGCAGCAGTCCGAGTTGTTCCCACTCTCTGTGCGAGGACAGGGCTCCGCACTTGCTACAGCCACAAATTGGGGGTCGAATTTCCTCATCGGCATAACTTTCCTGCCATTCATGGAGATATTGACTCCTGTCGGTACATTCGCGCTGTACGCCGCTGTGTGTACGATGGCGTGGTTCGTGGTCTACAAGATCTACCCTGAGACAGTAGGATGCTCTTTGGAAGATGTGGCTTTGCTGCTTTCGAGAGACTGGGGAGTTGAAGAAAGCCTCAGACGACAGAAGGAGAGGCGGCAAACCCAGAAAGCGGCTTCACCGAGGGCAGAGGAAGAGGAAGAGTAATGGTGGCGGCCCGACCTTCCGTTGACTCACCACATTAGAGGAGCTGGAGCGGACCTCATCCCACGCACTGAATCATATCATGGAGTTGGTGGCCGAAATTGAGTTCGAGTCGTGGATGGTGCTGCGGCGTATAGAAGGCCCGGACAGTCGAATACCGCGTAACCGCAGGAATCGACCAGTCAGCTACCCATACAGGGATGGAGCATAACCAAAGGTCCTGGCTATAAGAGTAGGCAACAAAAATACTCTTTTGTATTCGCCATGTGCGCAATACGGCTACCCTGCGTAAGCGGACTTTCGCAGTGCGGCCAGTGCGGTCAGAGCGCGGTGGCGAAGCTGCAGGAACGCCCTGATCCTATCCCATCATCAAGGCTCGTGGAAGACTTTCGCGCCATCCCAGTCGCGTGAACCACGCCAACGGACAGACTCAATAAACACGCACGTGGTTCTCCTGGCCTAGGCATCTGCCATGCCGTTATTACCGACCTGCTCGTATTCAAGGCCAACCTGATGTGGCGTTCGTCGATTAGGGCAACGTCTAAACCTCGCTCAAGCAAGAGAAAGTGTGGTGACGACGATAAGATCCCGCATTACAGCCGTAATTCTTGCAAGTCTCCATTAGTTGGGTATGGATTTCGGTCTGCTATGGAACTCCAAAGCGGAAGGTTTATTGCCCTTCCGGATACGACCTTATTTCACTGTGTATGCAGGCAGGAATAAAGGCGAAAAAATTGTCAGATTTACAGGGTACATAAGGACCTGAGTACCCATTGTACGTAAGCATCATGTGATTGAGTTTTACGGTGCTGACTCTGATGATAGATTCTGCATGAGGAATGTATCGATTGACAACACCATCCTGTCTTTGCACACCTGGTGGACCCGCGTTTCCCGTACCAGGTCACTGGGAACTCCTCTGCAGGATTCTCTACCGCGCGTTGCAATCCTGGCAACGAATCCTGTACTTCCATGCCTACAGCCACGTGCACGCAGATCCCTGATCAGCAAGGGGTCGGTTTTTGGTACCGTCGTCGTTCCGTTCGAGCTATTACGAACCGCAAGCTAGGGTTCTGATCACTTGTATGCCCAAGCTGCCTTGGAAAGAAGCTTATCTGATGACGGCTCACCTTCGGAAAAGTAGCGACTATGCCTCTGCAGCCACGCTGAAACGTACACCGAGGCCCAATGGTATTAACGGCACTATGACAATAGCATTCGAAGTCACTATTCCATCTGGACTGCTTGCACCACAAATTGAAGTGCAAACCAACAGCTCGTCGGATCGCAGCAACGCTATGCTTTTCCTCAGCCCCAGAAATCCTCTACTGTGATGTAGGTCTACCCTGTGCCCTCAATGCTCTCCAGAATGCGTCATGAGGTCTGCAGCACTCCCAA
>JAFHBW010001011.1:0-10399 GCA_019022765.1 Westerdykella sp. P71 | reverse complement strand
GGCAGTTGGGTATAAGAGACAGGCTACTCCAGGGTTCTGCAGGGTCCTACAGGGTCCCATTCCCCCAATCTCTCCAATAGCATATCACCGAATCCCCCTTCCCCTTACCCCAGCCTTGACATGTCCACCCGCCCAGAATCCCACATCGAACCCTGGAGACAAGAGGAAACGACAAACAGTCCAGATCCACTCCGTTCGACGCCTCAGGCATGCTCCAGGCCTCTTGTTGGCTGGCCGTCGAATCTGGAAATGAATTGTAGAGGGGAGTGTGGCTATGCTTCGCCACACCTGTGGCGCTTCTTTGCCTGATGCAGCGGACTCTGGGGACGATCACCAGTTCCAGGGTGCGAAACCAGAAAGATTCGGGATCATCGCTCGCGTGCAGAAAATCTGGGACTGGAGCCGCTCCAATGAGGACTGCATGATAGTTCTAACATATAGAGGGATTGTAAAAATAGAATCATATCTCTATGTTCACTCCTACGCAGTAGGATAGTGTATGCCGATGGAAACTTGGCCACCTCCTCTTCTCGCAGATCCCCTTCTCAGCCACGTAACCACACCAGAACATTCCTCCTCCTCTCGACGGACGCACTCTACACGTCCCTGACGCTCATAGGGGGCGCCCCTGCCTGCCCGGAATTGCCACCCTGCCTCTGGCCCGTCGCTTCGCCTGGTGCTCCTCCACTCGCAGCACCACCACTCCCTCCTCCCCTCCCAAGATTCAAACTCCCAATCCTCTGCACGAGGTTACTCCCCACCGCGTCCACCGCGCCCCTCGGCGCAAGCAAACTTGGCGTCTGCACCGCCGCCTCCTGCACCTTGAACAGTCGGATGCTGGTATGATTCCAGACCCCCACCGTGCCCTTGGAAACGAGCATTTCGGAGGCGAAAATGAAGCTCCAGAGCAGGGATTCGTACCAGCCGAGGGACAGAGGAGACCACTCAAAGAGGTGGACGCGGATCGGGGAGGGTTCGATGCCACGGATGGGAGTGGATTGCATGGCTTGGAGGGCTTGGAGGGCGGTGGAAGACGACGCTGGAAGTTGTGGCGCGAGTTCGGAGATCAGGGTTAAGATGGTGTGGAGGGGAAGTGTAGGGAGCCAACTATCGATCTTGGGGAGAGTCAGCAGGGTATATGGATGAAAGGGGATTGTATGTACGTACCCATGATGCAGTGGGCGTGAAGAACTCGTTAGGACCGTGATTGGGAGTAGCAATGCTGCTGAGGGAAGTGGTGCTGTTTTGGCGCGAGAACGCCGGCTGTCCTACGGGCATCTTACCGCGCGCTTTCTCGGACATGCCGCGTAATTGCTGCGGTACTGTTTCGTCTGCAGACGAAGCTATGGATACGCTTCTCGAGCCACCCGCGGTGGAATGGACTGGGGAACGGGGTGTTTCTGGAGCATGATGCTCGCCCTCCGCATCGGAATCGTCGTCGTCGCCAATGGCGAATGCACTGTTCTCCTCTGGGACATTGGAGAGCGCTGGCGTCCGCGGAGTAGTCGGGCTTCTCAAGCTGTCGATGGAGTCGGCTCGTCGCGGCTCATTACCATGTTCCTTGCGCAGTTGGTTTTGCCGCTCAATCTCCTCTTGGCCGCTTTCTAGTGTGAAATCTCGCAGGGCCTGGAATTTCTTCTGTGATCTTATGATGGCATAGACCAAATTAGGATTCTCTGCCAAAACGTTAGCTAGTGGAATTCACCGATGAACGAGCATAATTACTTTGATATTGATGCTCGATCATTGCATTTAGCGCTTCGAGCAATGATTGCAGCAAAGTATGGTTCTTCTCGTTCGCCAGCAAGAAGCTGGGCGAAGACATGGAAGAGAATAGCTGAAGTAGTTTCGAGCTCGGTGCCCTTCCAAGGTTTTGCACGTATGCGGCGATGTTATTTATAATAGCAAGGAGGGCGGGATAGATCGCGTCAAGCTTTCCCTTGCTGGTAGTGAGGAGCGTATATATCGACTTGCGCGGTCAGCATATGGGCGACGCTAAGGTTAGAAGAACATACAGTAATGAGGTAATCGGCATAGGTCCCGTGGAAGTTGGGTATCCGAATGCTTGCCGGGAGCGATTCCTGCCCCTCAAAAGTCTTGTTTAGACTCTTCCCAAAGGTAGGTTCGACGCTCATGGTTTGAAGCACAAAGATGCACATCCTGACCACCCCCTGTTTCGTCGGGTCATTGCGCTGGTCGATTGCGTAGTAGAGAACCAAGACGACGAAGTCGTGGGCGCGGTCAGTGTTTATAATGAAGGAGCGGAACCGTTTGTTGCACTGGAGAGCTTCCCAGAAGAGCATAATCATTTCAGGGGCCCATGTCAGCGACTTGTGGCTCCCCGGAAGATATGATGCCGTTGCTTGCAGCTTTGACAGATTAGCTACAGCAACATGCCGATGGCGGATACCTACTGGTTGGTTCAATATCCTCGTCATCCCATCTACGAGGAATTGGAAGTCCTGTGGGCGATGGAGGCGTCCCAGGAAGTGCCGGTAGAAGTTCTTCGGGGGCGGGCCGTTGCCTGGCTCGGGGATAGGGTAGAGTATCAGGACGAGTAACAACTGAAGGCAATATGTGACCAGGATTTGCTTGTGATCTTTGAACACAACGTGGTCGTACGGCACCCGCCATGACGCAGGGTTATACTTTAGGGTCTACAGGTGGTCAACGAAATGATATTCGCAGGAGATAAACCGGTACGAACTGTGTTCAGAAGTGAGCAGAGCACTGAGAGCACAATCTGCTTATCCGGGCATGTCGCCATATACGTGATGGCTTTGACACCCTTGACGGGTAGAACATCTGAACAGAGGTCAATGGAGCCCCAGCCGGAATGGGGAAAACGTACTAGCAGACATATACATGGACTTGCTTGCAAAGGTCAGCAATAGGCGTAATATCTCTGTCCTGTTATTCTCCAACTCCTTAGTAGAAGCAACAGGCGTGTTGCAGCCAACTCCACTCTGCCAGATTGCGTAGGTCACCTTGTTCTTGCCCGGAGGTGCTTTGGGAAGCGTGAACTCCGAGAAGAACAACAGATCGATCAATGTGTCGATTATCTCCTCCGCCAATGGCCTGGCCTCTTCAAACTCCGGTTCTGCCCCTGGTTCTGGAGTCTGACCTGTCTCCTCTTCATCGAACAGGACTTCTGTCCGGGCGATCTGACCCCGCCGGCTGCGCTTTCGCCGCGTCGCCCAAAAGAATTGGTCTTCCCATGATTCCAGATGATCGGCTTCGTAGATGAAAGGCAACACTCGAGTAAGAACCCGTATGCAATTGAGAGCGTCGCGCTCGGGCGCAAGCTCGGGGTCGGGAAATGAAGGATGGTTGCGGAGGACACAGAGCCGCGAACTGACCGCAAGGATAAGTGTCTCTAAGTTCGCGAGGTTATTGTCGCGGGTACGGCGAATGTCAGCCGCGGAGAATAGGGAGAATACGTCCTCGCTCGACTCGGGCAGCTCCCAAAACTGTCAGACTGGTTGTTAGCAGGGCCATGTCCGGACCGTTGAGCAGGGCGAGGGGGTTCCATACGCCTGTCCAGTATGCATCATCGGCGGGAATCTGCTTAGGCTCGGACAGGCGGAAGATGCCTTGTTTAAAGCTGAGTTTGGAGTCGGAAGCGCCCATGAGGATTCGCCCACTTCAGGCACTCATCGCATGCGGAATATGTGAGAAGTGGAGGGCGGGGGATAGATGATCGCAACGTTGCTGCGGCCCGCAAACAAGCTCGAAGCCAGTACTCACCCGGTCAAGCGTTGTGGCGCTCCTGCCCGTGCCCGTGGAAACTGTGGCTTGCCTAGGTGGCTGTGCAGTGCTGATTAACGTGGATCAGTAATCAGCTTGGCGACCTCTCATACTTCAGTTCCCTGCTGCCTTCCCGCATCCTCCACTACTCCATTTCGCTCGCTCGACGCTCAAACTCAACACTCATTAGCCCAACGACGGCGCCATGCCTCCGAAACGGAAAACGCAAGCCGTTGCTGAAGATGATGGCTTCGAGTCGATGGAGGAGGAGGCCCTGAGTGATCAGGAAACGTTGGACCGGCTGAAGGAGTCGTTTGATGTGGCGGCAATGAGCAAGAGAGCCCGGGCACAGCACCAGACTGATCCGGCCTCGTTCCTGTTCAAGAAGTCTGATCAGTGGGATGCGCCACTGAAGCCAGACCACGCAAATCGACCGCTTTGGATTGATGACGGCGGTCGCATCATTCTGGAGTCCTTCAACCCGCTCTTTGACGAGGCGCAGGACTTCTTGATCAACATTGCCGAACCACAATCACGGGTATCGCGCATGCACGAGTACTCACTGACCCCTCACAGTCTTTTTGCCGCTGTATCCGTCGGCCATTCTAGCAAAGAGATCATTGAGAGGCTCAATAGATATTCGAAGTCCGCACTTTCGCCGTCTGTGATAGCGTACATTGAAAGATCTACATCATCATTTGGTAAAGCGAAGATCGTACTGAAAAAGACCCTGTCGTATATCGAGAGCGACGACCCTGAGATCCTACAGAAGCTCTTGCAAGATCCTGAAATCGCCGAGTGTAGAGCGGACAATACGGATGGGCTGATCAAGGAGGCTGCGCCCAAGATTGGCGTAATGGCTATACCAGGGACCAAGATGGCGGCTGGCGCAAACCAACGTCTTCAGTCCTCTGCGGATCCACATGCTGCCAATCCCCAAGAGCCAGCGAAGCCCGGGGATATGATTGCGGCCCTGAGGGAAGAAGATGACGATGAGGAAGTTGCGCAAGTCCATTCGTTCCAGATTGACAGCGAAAAACGAGAGCAGGTCATCAAACGCTGCCAAGTCATAGGGCTCCCGCTTACTGAGGAATACGACTTTCTGAATGACGAGAACAATACCAACCTTGATATAGACTTGCGGCCGCATGCCCAGATTCGGTACTACCAAGAAAAGGCCCTGAGTAAGATGTTCTCCAACTCGCGAGCGCGGTCGGGCATCATCGTGTTACCTTGCGGAGCTGGCAAAACGCTGGTGGGCATCACGGCAGCCTGCGGTGTCAAGAAATCCGTGATCGTTCTTTGCACCAATGCCATGTCGGTGATCCAGTGGAGAGCTGAATTTCTAAAGTGGTCCAACATTGATCCTGAAGACATCGCCGTCTTCACTGCGGACAGCAAGAATATGTTTCCCCGGGACGCAGGCATCATCATCAGCACATATACCATGATCACGTCCAAACGCCCTCGCTCTCACGACTCGGCCAAGGTCATGGACTGGATCAAAAGTCGCGAGTGGGGCCTGCTCATTGCAGATGAAGTCCACGTCGTACCTGCGAACATCTTCAAGCGGGTTACATATTCCATCGCCTCGCATGCCAAGCTGGGGCTCACGGCGACGCTGCTCCGAGAGGATGACAAAATCGAGGATCTGAACTTCTTGATCGGGCCGAAGCTCTACGAAGCAAATTGGCAAGAGTTGTCCGAGCAAGGCCACATTGCCCGCGTGCAGTGTGCTGAGGTATGGTGTCAAATGACGCCCGAGTTCTACACGGAATGGCTCAAGCCCAACTCGACTGTGCAGAAGAGGTCATTGTTATCCGTTATGAATCCAAGGAAGTTTCAGGCCTGCCAATTTCTCATTGACTACCACGAGAGGCGTGGGGACAAGATCATCGTCTTCTCGGATAACGTCTGGGCATTGGAGAGATATGCGAAGAAGCTGGGTAAAGCCTACATCTACGGCCAGACGCCACAGGCAGAGCGACTAAAGATTCTGGAAAATTTCCAGCACAACGACATGGTGAACACCATCTTCCTGTCCAAGATAGGTGACACTAGTCTGGATCTGCCCGAGGCTACGTGCCTCATACAAATCTCCTCACATTACGGATCCCGGCGTCAAGAGGCCCAGCGGCTGGGCAGAATTCTGCGAGCCAAGCGCAGAAATGATGAAGGCTTCAATGCCTTCTTCTATTCGCTTGTTTCCAAGGATACAGACGAGATGTACTACTCGTCGAAACGACAAGCTTTCCTTGTGGATCAAGGTTATGCATTCAAGGTCATCACAAAGCTGGAAGGGTTGGAGCAACGGAGCGATCTTGCGTTCCATACCCCGCAAGAGCGGCGCGAACTTCTCTTGGAAGTCCTGCTGGCCAAGGATTCCGAACTGGCCGAAGAAAGGGATTCGGGAGACATGTTCCAGAGCAAATTTGCGTCCAAGGACGGGCGGAGGAAGAAAAATGGGGCGCGGAGGACGGCTGGTACGCTGTCGGAGTTGTCCGGTGGTCAGGACATGGCGTATATCGAGTACCAAAAGAGCCGCAACAAGGAGCTCAAAACCAAGGGTGTCAGGAACGCCTATCTCCGCAAGTTGCAATCGGGGTATAATAATATGAAGAAGCACAGGGCGGCGGACTCATAGGGTAAGTCTGCTCGGTGAAGGTGGCTCCAATAAATTGTATAACATTTGATGCGGCATAGCGCGGGCGTTCAGGGTCTCCCTCAGACCTCTTTGGGGAAAGGTGGGGTCAGTGATGGAATTTGAGAAATTGCTATAGCCAGGGCACGGCTCAACATTTGGAAGGCCGCCGGTACCCCATTCTCTACCTTCTGACATGGGAATTGATACATGACAACAATCTAGACATTCTTACTATTCCTTTGCCTTTTGCGTGGCACAATGACGTATCCTTTGAATCATGACCTCCTGATTGTGAGCCGCCCGCAGTAGTGCCCGGAGAATTCGAGTGTGCACAAGTCCGCAGGGAGGAGGTGCTCAGGTGAGAACCCCTAACACATCACACATCTGATCACTATTGAACCGCGGGAACAAGGCTGGACTGCTGGTCTCCACAAAGCATATTACCGACCGGCCCGTTATCCTAATGCCCCGATTGGTCACGGGATCGTGTTCTTGAATTCTCCTCTTCCTCCAGATTCGCCCCTTTGTTAAGGCAGTGGTGCGGCAGCACGCAGCCGTCCCGTTCTAACGCCATTCAGCCATATGAAATCACCACGAAGAGCTGGGCACTGTGGGCAGTGAGGGGTGGCACGGTGGACAATACATAAGCATCGATGAATGGGCCCGGGGGGTCGACGCGAATCCGAAGTTGAGGCGTCTGGCTCGGAGGAATGCTCCGCAACTCTTCTCACTGCCATCGCCTGGTTGGCTACTCGACCATCGCAACTCCTCTCCGCTCGGCAATGCCGGCGTCTACCACTGCAGCCTCCAAGGTTTCCCAAGGTTCCCCAATTGTGCTCCGCGGACGGCGCGTTCTTGGCTGTTTTCTTTCAGGTTCTCACACTTCCAGGGTGACGGTACCCTACCATTCGCTGAAGTCATCCCTTCATGGGTGAGCGAGGATTATGTCTACTCGGATTTCCCTCGCGTGTGCCTGAGGCTCCTGTTGACTTTCTCCTCCCTCACCAACATTTTCGATTTTCGTATCATTCGTAGGCAGATAGATGGTTCCAAGGCTGGCTATGTTGAAGAACCAAAGTTCACTCCACCACAGCTAGCCCTGCTAGCCTGATCGACATGGCCGCATTCCGCCCACTGCAACCCGCGCCGATGGATCAGGAACGTTCCCCTCAACCGCAAACCAGACCATTGACGCAAAAGCCAAAAAGGACGGTGACGTTGGGTGCATGTGCTGCTTGTCGCAAACGCAAGTCAAAGGTATTCTTCAGGGCGCACTGCTTGCTAGCTAAACTAATAACATTGAACAGTGCGATGGCCTTCGTCCAACATGCAGGTTGTTTCACCTCTCCCCTCAAGTTTAGGTAATTGCTCATCCCGAACAGGTGCTGCGCCCTCAAAGAAACCGACTGTGTCTACGAGATGGGACCCCACGAGAAGCCATCGCAGGCCATGAAGCGCAAGAATGAAGAAATGCAAGGCGAGCTCTCCAATTTGCGGGAACTCTATGAATACCTGCGCTTCAGACCAGAGCAGGAAGCACTTGAGATCTTGAGGCGTATCAGGCAGACTGATCCACATACCAGTCCCCGACAGCACGTACAGCAGCTTGCCGTCACCGTTCGCAGCGGTGGCTTCTCCGCTCAAAACCAGCAGTCGCCTACGACACGTCAACAGCGAGAATTAATAATGCTACCGTCCATACGTGCAGCCATCGAGTCTGTCGACTTTGGACCCTCGTCGGCAAGCACCCCACGCTTCCCTCATAGCATCCTCCGGCGAGATATAGAGAACCCAATACGTCAAAAGCGTCGATATGTATCTACTGGGGATGTCTCGGCTCGGTAAGCACCACAAACACTCTGCTTCTGCTTTCGATCGTTGACCAACTCAGTGTCGCTGCTCATGCAGACACTCCTTCTCATAAAACTGTAGAGACTATATCAGAGCATACGTCCAATTCACATTCACAACCGAGTTATCCAAGGCTCAGGTCAGCGGTCAATTGGACAAGCCTCACCGACGATGCCGACTTTGTCGCACATCTCCTATCTCAATGGCATAGGTGCGTCCTTCACGCCAAACCACTTCAAAAGCCCGTTCTGACGCAACTTGAAACGGCAGATGGGAATATAGATACTATCATTTTCTAGATTGGGACCTTTTCCTCGACCACATGGCCAGTGGGAAGAAAGACTTCTGCTCGGAACTCCTAGTCAATGCGCTTCTCGCTTCAGCGGGGGTATGTTTCCTCCAATTGTCCGTCCATTGTGGCGTTTTTTAGAGTCCCAGTTATTAACCTTCGCCAGTTTCAATCGCCTATGGTGAACGATAGATCAAAACCATTTGGCGCCAATTTCATCACCTATTTCTACAGCGAGGCAAGACGTCAATGGGATATAGAAGCTCGCCACAGCAGCTTACCAAGGCTTCAAGCTGCCATGGTTCTCTTCATGGTGCTTGGTAAACTCGGCAGAGACACAGACGGCTATCATTTCCTAGAGGAAGCTTGTAGAATGGCACGAGAGCTCGGCCTTGCTGGCTCCGAATACCCAGCGACACCATGTCCGGTAAACGTCAGGGAAGCAGATTGGTCAAGGGTACGAGCAGTCACCGCATGGAGCTTGTTTAACTTCCAAATGTAAGTACTTTTGGCGGGTGCGTGCATATTACTGACTGCTAACGAGAAAGGTTGATGTCCTGCACATACCCAATGCCGGCTCTGTTAACATCACTGCCGCCCATGATTATTCCAGGCGATGGTGCAGATCACGAAGAAGGCAGGTCCGCGTGGGATATCAGGTCCACAAACGCTAATGTGTGCGCAGTACTCTTTCGGTCTGAATGTGCTCGACAAGTCATCATGTTGGATGTCACCAAAACACTCTCAGAACTCGAAGCCGAATCCGAAATCACGCCTTCTTCTTTCGAAAGGGCGGATAAATTATACCTGCGGTTGCAGTCGTGGTGGAATGAAAGGCCCCCTGCACTTGACCCAGGCGCGGACACTTCACCAGAGAATCTGCTTTGCGCGTACGTGCCACAGAAAGGTTCTCACGAGGGGAAATCGATCAAGTAGCTAACTACCTACAAGCATGAATTACCACACCCTCAACATCCGCCTCGTCCGCCCTTTCCTCCGTCATAACCATAACTCGGCCACCAAAGAAACCCCCTCTCCTCACCCATCACGACCCCAATCCATCTACACCACCTCCCTCAAATCCCTCCGCCGCCTCCTCAACCGCCACGAAACCCACCACGGTTGGCACGACACAATCCCATACATCATGCATGCCATCGTCATCACTAGCTTCGGCTGCCTCGACGAGATCGCCACCGACAAACCATCCCACTTCTCCCTCGAGATGCACGAATCCTACCTCGGACTCCTCACATGTCTGCGCGGCCTCGACGCCATCGCGGGATACATATACTACGCGCAAGCGCTGTTTCGACTGATCACGCAGGCGTGCCAGGCGCTGAATGTGAGGTTGCCGAGGGAGATCACGGACGCGGTGGAGCGGTACAGGAGTGAGGAGTGGACGAGGGAGGCGAGGAGCTTGGTCAGTAGTACGTATGTGGCGGATACGCGGGATGCGGTGGATGATTTGGAGACGAAGAGGATGGACGCGGTGATTGCGCAGTGGGAGGCTTTTACGATTGGCAAGGGGAAGGGGAGGGATTTGTCTGTCGAGGAAGGGAGGGATTGGGAGGGGCAGGGGAGTGATGGATCGATTGTGCATGAATTGATGGGAGAGGGGCTGCCGCTGCGAAGTGGTTAAGCTGTGGTATGAGTCCGAGGCGCGGACCCAGGTATTGAAGGACTCTGTGGGTATATCATGAAATACCGGGTGTTAGAGAGCCAAATAACTATTCAAATACATCATGTACAACACCGCGAACTCATGCCTCGTGCTTCGTGCAGATCCTCGGAGCTCAATGTCCCCCAAACGCCCATTCCAGTGCTCATTCCAGTACCAGCACGGACCAATACATGTTGCATTCCTT